>NW_011626806.1:933786-982067 GCF_000204515.1 Acromyrmex echinatior | reverse complement strand
TTATTTCACATGAGCATTAAAAAATACATTAATGAAAGTACTTCCCATCACTTGTAAAACGCTACGAATTAATTCCAACACCTAATATAATAATATTTATTTATATATAATAATACGTACATATAATGAGAAAGTAAAAAAAAGTCATATTATATGTAATATACTTATTTAAGATATAATATTAATTTTAACTTTATAATATTTTATTCTCTTTTTTTATTGAAACACAAAAATTATACGTGATAAAATAAACGACATAGAATTTATCATGTATGTACATTCTGTGTATTCTAGGATAAGATAAATGATTTAAATTAGTCCAATTACTCGTTTAAGCATTATATTTTAAGTGATACAAATGCAATAATATTTTTGTTACTTTATCTAGATATTTTTTTCTGTACACAAGGCGAGAGATATTCTAACGATATCTTCTTGCTTGGAAGACTGCCGAGAGTAAAAAGACGAAATAGGCTGTCACGGTGAATGTATCTCGTATGTATCTTGTATGCATGTATCATATATGTGCTTATACATATATTGCAAACAACACACAGCATCTGAACTTGATATATGTGGATGTATATTGGATCATGCAATACAGTTTACATTATCGCGAGTCAAAATATATTTACACTGATTTCTATCCGTCTATATATATATATATATATATAATTTTGTAGATTAACAAAGAAAAGAAGAAATACAACATTCAAAACTAAATTATATCATAAACACGTGCTTTATGTTTCTTTTATTTGTTACAATATGTTTAATATTAAATATTATTAATATTATTATTAACATTAATATTAACATTAATATATTATTAATATTATTATTATTATTATTATTAAAAAGTTAATATTAATATTACTACTATTAAATATATTCTGTTAAAAAATTATTTTATTGAAAAAGAAGAATTAATATAAAATTCATTTTACAATTTACCTTTTTAAAATTTAATGCGATAGAAGTGTAAGAGGAGTAGGAGAAGCGGGTCACATATTTTATATACTTATCTATATGAATATACCACACTTTTATATATACAATATATCTTTAAATGATCGAGATATGTAAATATTTATCTCGCTCCATTTAATCGCAAACGAGTTACATGGATTCGCATAATTGCATTGAAGATATCTCGAGAATTCGTAGGAGGACTCGGAGGACCCCGGTATGCGAGCTCGGTAGCGCGTTCGCATAACGTGGCTTCCGCGTATAATTTCATGATACATTATATTACCGCGACAGTTCACTCAGCCTGATTATCCCGAAAACAACCGCAAAGATTAATCATTGTGTAATATTGCCGAAATAACGTGAGATAGCCTGTCGATGCCGCATTACAGGGCCACATATCATATGCTGTTTCATTAGATACCCGCGGCACACGTGACATAACAACAAAATATTTATACCTGCGTGCATAGTCGATTAGCGTTAGGGAGGGAAGGCTACCTCTATCCGGGCAGGAAACCGGAATAAAGGGATTGAATGTGAGGGAGCATAGAGTTGGTTCCGAATAGAGAGAGAAAGAGAGGCAGGGGGTGAGAACATGGTGAGTCGGGGTCGAGGATGAAATCCAATCGGGCGTTTCCGCAGCTTTTCGGGCTCGTCCGCTGGGTCATTGGGTCAAATCTACGGTTACATCCAGAGTAGGGAGAAGACGGGGGAGAGGGAGGGTGTACTAGTCATATACACCGTTATACGCGTTCACAATGCAAACTTCAGCCTTAGCCGCTGCCGCCGCCACTGCTGCCACCCCCAGCTCGTTATTCGATGCGCGCCTATTTTTAGAAAGAATCGCCCGGAGCACGAGAGAAATCGGAGAATGAAAAGACGACGAGAAGAAAGCAAGGGAGAGGGAGGGATGAACAAGTTGAAGCGAACGACAGGAATGAAAGGGGTATAAAGCAGCTGCCACGAGTCGACGGCCCTTGAGACCTTAACATCCTCGGACGATCGATATTTATTGTCAATCTAAGTATTGACAATTCCTGTCAACGTTTAAAACATTCAGTGTCAATCGTCGATTGTTCGTGACAAATTTATGAATGTGAACAAAGCCAAGCCAAAATTTTAGAGCAAATCTAATTACCGAGATCAAATGTAGTCGTGGTAAATTAATTTTAAACACGTTAATAAATAACATGAATTGTTAGTATCATAAATTGTTCTTATCTTTATTAATATCTTTAGACAGTTAGACTCTTATCTTTATTAGTATCGTTAGACTTGTAATATTAGATACTACTCTTATCTGTAGGCAGGAAATGTTTAACGTTATAAATAGCTAAAACAATTATATTCTCATAGTTTCATACTTTTTTTACAATAAGCAAATAAATTTGATTTTTTTAAATTATATTTTTACTTTATTCTTACATTCCTAATTGTTATATGCATTTTGGCATTTATAATGTGTGAAATTTCCAATGTGTATTCGTTATTCAAACATGTAGCGTACATATTCAACATTGTCATCACTTCTCCAAGCGGACCCGTTTTGATTAATCCGTGCATTATTCTCATAGCTTTCTCACAGCTATGTAAATTTTGAAGTGACGAAATAGGGAGAGAAAGTGTAACAGTAGTCACTCATGTCACGATGTAGATTGCCCCAAATATTCCTTCACCTGACTTGATGAACATTGATTTAACCTTACGTGCAAAAAGAGGCCTTTTTTAATAGAGAATGCAATTAGCGTATTGATAATTCTATGTCGGCAATTACAAGTTAACACAAATTATAATTTATTACGTGTAAATGTATCATTAATTATCTTATATATATTATTATTCCACAAATTGGATGCTTAATCAACGTATCAAAGTTTTTCAAATTTTATTAAAAATAATGGAAAGAACTAAAGAACGGCAATGAAATTAAAGGATCTAGCGTGTATTCTTTCAATTATTTAATTAGCTAAATGACCAATTTCGCTTAATCAAAGTGCAACAACGGCTTTTCTCTTTTCCTCGAGAAAGAGAGACAGAAAGAGAGAGAGAGAGAGAGAGAGAGAGAGAGAGAGAGAGAGAGAGAGAGATTTCTTCAACCTTTCCCAATTACATTATGGAGAAAAATTAACACGTTTCTACACTCCATATTTTTCTATTCTCTGTAAAAATGTAGAATGAACAATATTAATCCTTTCTACTTCTCTCTTACTCTTAGAAAGATTTAATTACTGAAAATTTATTGCTTTTCTCAATTAAGTAAATTAATATGCTCATCTTTTTTATTCAGAGCAATATTCAGAGTGACGGAATGTGCACACTTGCTTTTAAAAAATTTGCACGTTTGCACATCATGTTGTACATTCTTATTGTTAGATTGCTCGATTATAGCAATGTGTACTAGGACATATGGAATTATTGATTATCGTAAAAACCTTGTTGCTAACTGTGAAAAATCGTAAATGTCACAGTAGAATTTACACAACGATATCCCGACAGAGATAATCTTTTATGAAATATTTAGAGCGTAATCATTTACATCGGAAAAGACACTAAATGAATCTCAAAGTCATAAAACTATGCAGGCTGCAATTCGTAATCTCGATAGGTCAATAGCATATTGGCAGTAATTTGGACCGGATATCGGAACAAGTTGGTGCGAGAACGTCGGATGTGATTCGCAGCCGCGTTACTTCCGTTGCGTTTCGACGCTGCTAGGTTATTGGGTCAAACTAGCGGATATTCGTAGCAAAACGAAATTGCACGCATTGCCTGTGTGTATACAATGCATTCGCCAATCGTTTTCGTTTTTGTAGTTCATGAATTTTTCTTTGTTTTATAAAGGAAAATTTTATAGTAGTACTTAACAATACACCGTTCTTTGAATGCAATAAATAAATTGAAATTTCACATTACTGATAAAGAAAGAATTGTTCGTACCGATATAACTTTAAAAAATTTTATGATAGGATATTTGTATATATTTTTACATTAGGCATTTATTTAATAAATTTTTATAATTAGTCAATAATTTTTTAGATTTCTTCAGAAATCTAACCAAAATTTAAAAACGTCATTTATAGAAAAAGATATCGCGTTAAGACTTTTTCAGTACAGAAACGTTCTAAAGTTCTTTAAAATGCTCGAATAGAAAGGGCTTTTTTGAGATAAAAATGAATGCGGAAGAAACCAAAACGGAAGACGTGCATCGAAAATCTAGGTGAGAGGAACTTACGGTGCACTGTTCTTTACGTATGTGTGTGCACAGAAATAGCGAGGGAGAGTTTAAATTTGCATCGAGAATACTCGAAACGAGAACAGAATCTATCTTGCGCGACGTCGAACCTGGGCTACTCAGGTGAATAATTGACGAGAGCGTAAATTTGCAAAACTTGGTCCGCAATAACTTTACGTTTAGTGTTACTCGACAACTAGGAATAGCATAAACATAAGACTCTTTTCTATCTAGTTTCTTTTCCTTCCAAAAGGAATTTTTTATCGTAATGTTTAGTAAATAATGTTGTATGTATTATATAAATAAATTTACATAACATTTATATAAAAATAAAATTAAAATTATATAATTTAATACAACTTCTTTGTATTTCTATTTGTTTTGAACTGTAGATATTGTAATTATAATTATATTTACGCTTTTTTGAAATACGGTGACAGCAAAAAGAAATACGTACAAAATAAAATTGAATATTATTTATTTAGCAATTTTCTATTTCTGACTTTAAACGTGATATAAAAAGATATTTATTTATTGAAGTTTCTTTTTCCGTATGAGAATTCTTGATCTCTCGCAGTAAAAGCTGTTCAATAATAGATAAAGATAATGATATCCATCGTTCAATTTCTACTGACCAGGTAACCTTTTTTAGTCATCTATTTTAAGATTTGTATATAAATGTGTACATTTGATTTGAAAGTTAATAATGATATTAAAATTTGAATTTATATATTTCTAAAATAATAAAGATGAGATAATAATACAAAGATAAAATTTTTCAAGAGATTAACTCAAATAGCACACATGTTCCAAATCGAGACATTCTACAAAGATGTCATTAAGATTTATGTTTAAATGATGCTTTGATACGTCATATGTCCCAATTTTAGATATACTGTCTGGAAAAAATGAAGAGAATATATTTATATCGTGAAGTACCGCGGTAATTGGAAGCGACCAATTATCTGTGCTTGTAAAAATTCGCTAGCACGAAAATTTCGTTTCGCAGATATTTTTAAAAATTACGACGCTGCGACGTTAAAATGCCTACAATTAACTCGAACGCGGTCAGCGTACATGAAAAGCGATGGTGCTTGCAGCGGAACGTGTATATAATTATCCAGCTTTACACTATTTTATCTTCACCGAGATACACTTTTCGACCGCATTTAACAATTTTTCCAGCGTTTTGTATCATACATTTATATATGTATAACAATATTATTCAATGTGGATAAAACTGTACCAATTATAATTGGTAAATATAAAATATAAATTAAATTTTATATATATATATATATATATATATATTCACAATAATATTACGCAATGATTATTATTTTCACGTATCTATATTAGTTTTCATTGTTTGCATCAAATGGAATATGGCTACAATTTAATATTTATTTAATATTTATATTTTTACTTGAATAGGAAAAAAATGAAAAAGTTATAAGCAATAATTCTAAAAAATTTATCTTGTTATAATTTATACGAAAATATTAAAAAAATAACGATAATTTAGCATATTGTTAAAATATAGTATATTCGTTTAATGATTTACAAAATCTTGTATTTGTAGAAAACTTATTTAAGAAAGAAAACTTATTTAAATACACGATTTTTCAATATAAAGTTCTTTTCAAGAAAGATCATACGATGCAAAAGACAGAGAGAAGATAAACAATAGTTCGGTGATGTCCTCACCCTGTTGAAATTATTGAGGTTATCTTCCTTCAATTTGACATAAATTCTTCTTCTTTAGATCCTGTACTATTTTTGATTCCATAGAAGCGCGAATAACAGTCGAAGGGTGAATGAATACGGCAAGCTGGCAGCAAAAGTGATATTTGACAGTCTAAAAGCGACAGTATAAAAAGTATAATATATTTATGGAATATAAATAGTACTTACGATTCAAAAAAGATATCGTATAGAATATTATATGAATCTATTATCAAGTCTTTTACAAAAATTCACGTTATATCAAATCTATTGAAATAGCAATTGAAAAAAAAGATAATGACAAAAATTTATACAAATATGCCTAACTAAATAAGAAATTATAATAATTTTATAATTAATTATTTATTAAATTTACATGTATGTGTATATCTACTTTTATATTATATATAAATTTTTGTTTTTTTTTTAAATATTTTAAGTAAATAAAATTATCCTAAAAAGTATCAAGACAGATTAATAAGAAAGAAAAACATATTAAAGGAAAAAGGTATTTTAATTTTATTTGTTTTATGCCTTTCTACGATATACTCTACGATATACTCTCAAGTTCTTATTCTCATAATATACTTTAGTGCTAAATGAAATCATTTCAAATTTTTACAAGATGTGTTATACATACTCTATGTAAACGAAGGCTTGGATCTCCGCATGCATATTTTTGTATATAACTATGATGCTAAGAAAGTTGTACAGATTTACTTAATTTGCGAATTGTTGCTTTATTGACATCATGTTTTTTCAACACGCAATACCGCAGTGTCTCCGCAGTGAACATAAATTGAGATCGTTTCTCTGTACTTTTTCCTTGAACTCGTTGCGATAGTCTGTGAATCCCCGAAATAGACGGTAGATGAATACATAACACCCTTGCTATAGTTGCATCATAAAATCGGTCCGACGCGCTCTTTCTCTTGAAATTTTCAATACTCTGCAATCTTATCTAATAGAAAAGAAAGTACACGTTCCTTAAAAATATTGACATCTAATATTCCCTAAAAACGATATTATATACTATTGGCATAGAGTTTCACGAAATATTCCAAAAAAAAATAAATATTTTTATAAAATAAGAAAACTTTTTAAATCATTTATAATTATAAATTAAATTTGTATCAATGAAAATTATTTATTTTTAAATCGAATATATATATATATGTGTGTGTGTGTGTGTGTGTGTGTGTGTGTATATATATATAATCAGTTTAGAGAAGAAAGAATCAAAGCATGAAATGATACACAAACTTTGTCGCGTACACACCACAAGGATAAAATATAGCGTTAAAATAAAATATGCATTCGTCGTATTACCACTCGACCATAAAACCTTAAAACCATAAAAGATCACGACCGGATTTATTATTGAAGCATGTACGATTCCAAAGAAAGATATAGTACGTAGCTATTTAATTTAATATAATATCCTGAGAGAAAAAATGTACTAAATTTTAATAAACATTTGTTTGAATAGTCCTAGCTAAATATTTATTAAATATAAACATATATTTATATATTTTGTATCAGAATCATTAATTTGGTTTAACTATTCTTTTTTTAATTAGCAAGTGTTTTTTATCATAAATAAATGTTAAGTTAATACCCTTCAAACAAATATAATATTTATTAAAATTTTTTTTATTAAAATGGTACACTTTTTACAGTGTATGTAATTTTTATCATGTCTGTATATTTTCAACATTTTTATAAATATGGATTTGTACGAGAGGAAAAGGTTTCTCTTGAACGTGTTCTCAATCAATTTTTAAAATTCGTAATTAAAAAAATATACTCTGATATTTATCACTAATTTCCGATGCGCTCGTATATTTGAAATAATATCTAATGAATATAATAATAATAAAGATGTCTTAAAAATATATGAATTACAACAATATAACAACAATAATATATGTAATTCATATTTTTTTAATAGGTACTTAGAATTTCTATCAGAAAATTTTCCTAAGATCTCAATAATTATGAGGAATAGTCACTTTATCCACATTTGCAATCAGTGGCGTGTATCGTAATTACATTACGACAATTTAACTATAGCGACGAGGTGATCGTATCACGTTATAATCGAGTATACAGATCTATGTGAACGCGTGATTTCGATCACATAAACTTTCTACGATTCGTACAAGTTTCGCTAGTGTTTCAACTTGTTTCTCGAGGTAACCTTGACAGAGCGGTCGACATTGACGAGAATTCACGTCTTGACACATATTAAGAAAAACGAAGCAAGCAACAACACGCGATTCGCGCGTCTCAGCGATAAATCATCTGTAATCGTTGCAGTTTTACGACAAACGGTATAGGGGGGTACTCGTAGAGAGGCACTGCGTGCCGTCCCCGATAAAGCGTGAGAAACCTTAGAGAAAAGTCTTTGCGAGGGAACGACGTCGCGTGCGGCGAAAATTCCTGTACCATGAAAAGTGACGAATTCAGAAGGTCGTGATATATACTCAAATCGATCGAAATCGAGCGAAATACGACACGAAACGCTAAAATATATAACATTTAAAATTCAAAACATCTAAAAAATTGTAATTATAATTAAAGATATTTTAATGCACATATATATATATATATATATATATATATATGGAGAGAGAGAGAGAGAGAGAGAGAAAGAAAAAGAGAGATTTTAATTAATTTTATTTAAATTGAAAAGATTAATTTATAAATTTAATTGAATTTCTAATTTAAATTGAATTTCACAAATAATTGTGAATAAAAAAATAAGTAACCATTAATTATATCGAATTTTTCAATTGTAATGAGATTTTTTTAAATATATTACGTTTACTTTAGTTCTATTTAAAATTTTATACATGTTTTGACACGAGATTTTAGATAAAGTTTAAATTGTATGTATATTATATTATTGTATGTATATCTCTATTTGGCAATCTTCTTTGTGACGAAGCATGAATAATATTAAGATATATTTTTTAAATTTATTTCTAGTGTGTAATATACCATACATATCCACGATTGTATAGTATAATTTAATAATAAAGTTTGGTATAAGAAAGTTGAAGACAATAAATATTTATTTAGGAAACTGACTGCATGTATATTGCGCTCGTTATAAAATAAAGTTTCAGTTGTATTTGTTTATAATATATTTTCTCTGTTAATTAATATTATAGTTTTGAACATATAGACTTTAAAATACTTTACGATAATAGGTAATTATATAGGTAAATATTTATATCTAGCATGTATTCCAAATTTTTTTTACTCTTAGGAACTTTATATGTATATATTAGGTGTTGGAATTAATTCGTAGCGTTTTTTAATGAAAGAATGTTATTTATTTCACATGAGCATTAAAAAATACATTAATGAAAGTACTTCCCATCACTTGTAAAACGCTACGAATTAATTCCAACACCTAATACATATACTAAACAAATGCACACATACTTTCTCGACAAAAAATTTGATTATATCTGAAGGTATCATAGAAAATAATTTTATTTTATTTCCGACTTATGATATTTTTGCATGTTGAATAATTTCCATAGTATCATCCATCTTGGTCCATTCTGTATATATGTATTATATATATATATCTGTATATATCTATATGAAAACAAGAACCTTGTTTCACATGAAAAATCGTAACTCATATGAAACCTGCGTGGATGCAGAGGATTCCATCTTTGGTGCAGGAGGAGAGTACCACTAAAAAATTCAACACATAAGTTTGGATTGAACCTCGCTTTGCTTGTGAAACTTCGTTTTATATGGGTTTACAATTTTCCGTAAAGCGAGCTTCAACCCAAACCTATGGTCGGTATAGTCGGATCTTATCTTCAAGATCATCTTAACTATAGTCTTAAGAAGCCACGGACCAATCAGAGGGTATTAGCGTCTTAGACATTATTTAAGACAATCTTAAAATAAGAACGGACTATGAATATCTCCCTATGTGTCTAATTTTTTGGTAGTGGAACTCCTCGTAGGAGGAGAAGACGGAATCTACTGCATTCATTTTACAATGCAAAGCGAAAGATTCTACATCGGTTTATAACTTTCTACGCAAAAATATTATATTGTTAAAAATGTAAACAAGAATAATTAACTTTTATTGTTACTAATTTTTTTAATAAATAATGAGTGACGACTAAAACCTTTTGAAGATCATGATTTTGACAACATATAGATCAAGATCATTGGATTGATTTCCTAATCCGTACATATGCATGGAACAAAAAGTAGTGGAGTAAAAAATTATTTTTACAATTGTGTGCGTGTCAAAAATAATATACACGTTCTCTCAACGCTGTGTTTGTATTGTCAGCACAATTCTTAATCATAGAATGAAATTATAAGAGAAGATTTGAATTATAAGTGCTGCGACATTTCACGAGCGACTTCTTCATACCTTCACTCTAGGAAAACATGAAATTTGCATTTTCGAAGATGTAGTTGTTACTGTCGTACAGTTGCATATATTCATGCCAGAAAAATAGTGGATTACATTTCTGCATAGAGTACAAAAGTCCTATCTCCATCTATTTATTCTCTCTCTCTCTCTCTCTCTCTCTCTCTCTCTCATTCTCTTTCTCTCTCCATACCAGTAAATTAATTGTAATTTATGTTACACAGATGCAATGTCACATATTTCGACTGTGAATAAAAATAAATAAATCATTGCTCCAATTTTACAAATAGTATTGATAAAATGTGCAAATTCAGAGAGATTTTTCGGATCAATTCTATTACCAATGAATATTAAGAAAAACGAAATCTGTTCTGTTAGTTAGAAATTACTAAAAATAAGAGTAAATAAGAGTAATAGTGTGATATATTAACATAGCATGATTGTAATATTCCCTGAAAAACATAAAAATTTGCTCAATACGTTTATAAGTGATTTACTGTTTCATCTTATTATATATATAGTAAGTATACTTAAACGTACATATATAATCGTATACATGTAATTTGCGTATATATATATAATATATATATATATATATATATAAATGCATACATATGCATAAATTAATAAAAAAAGATTTTCTAATCTACATCTAAAGATAATACAACATGTGAGATTTAAAACAGTCTTATAGATATGATTTTATATTTAAAGTTGATAATTGTATGGGCTTGATTCACGTTAGCTGTGAAAAATTTGAAAATATTATTAATTAAAAGTATTAATAATAACATTTTTTTTGACTCAGTAAATTCTATTGTATAGAGCGATTATAATTTTTTCAATCTTAAAGCGTATTTATTTCACTCTATCGATGTACTATGATGCCGAATTCTATACCCTCTTTATGGTCACGATATATTAAATCGAGTACAAGCGTTTTGTGGAGGAGAGCTGCATTTAAACTGGGACACCGTCTCGAATTCTGCAATCCACAGACGTGTGGCTCCGTCGTCATAATAACGCGCCGGATACAAAAGGAAGTAGTAGCGTCAGGATTCCGCCATGCGATCAACTTCGCCTCGTAACTTAATGCCATCTTATTTTTGAGCTTTTTCATTTCTCACGATGAAAAATTATCGCGGTGGTATTTGATGGAACTTAAAGAAAACCAAATATACATCGCACTAAAATTATTTAAAAAATTTGATATCTTTACTCTTTATTATTTATGATAAGGAATCTTTATGAGGCCTTGAGTATTTTATTATTTTTCAATATAAAATATATTATCAATAAAAATGAAAAAAAGTTAAAATATGTAAATTTACACATTTTATTTGTTGAAAAATATTTAAGAATAAAAAATGTAATATTTTAAGTAGAGCTTTAGAGAGTGGCCTTTGTACAACTATTATGACCATTTTTATGCAGATAACATCAAATATTTTTTTTCTGAAGGAGAATTATAAAAAGGATCATATCTAGGGATGGCTTCTTTTGCCTACAAATCGATTTGTAGGCAAACGAAATCCCTCACCCCCAATATTGGAGATTCGATTTTTGCCCAGTATTGGTGAAATATTGGAAAAATGATGTAGCCAATATTGAAAAGAAATTGAATGCCCAATATTGTTCAACAATATTGTGATAATAAGATTATCCGCACGGCATGCACGCAATCACCACATTTATGCATCTTCATATGAGACTTATACTGGTCGCACGCGTATGAAGTCACACGCGGTAGTGGCTATTATAGACATATCTGCGTCATCGCGCAGGGAGGGGGGCAAGGAGTATTTAATTTTATTATTTTTATTATTACAATATTATATTTTGAATCATATACCCCACCCATAGGTAATAATAGTTGTAGGCAATCGATCTGTATGCAATAATAAATTTAGCCAAATGTGATTTCGTTTCCGAAAATTTTATAATATTTGTGCGCAAAAATGCTCGTAGGCAATCGATCTGTTAGCTATAATACTTGTAGACAATAATACATGTAGGCAAATGTAACTCCATTTCTAAAATTTTTATTTGTGCGCAAAAATGCATGTAAGCAGTCGAGCTGTAGGTAATAATTTTTATACACAAATGAACTGTCGACAAAAGTGATATATTTAGGGGGGGTTGATGTATTAAGGGGGGGGGGAGGAGAGATACTGTAGGCAATTTATTTATAGGCAAACGGGATCTCCTCATACTATATATATAGAAAGAAATAGTATTTTGTTTAAATTGTTAATATAGAGGCGAACAATTATACGAAGCAATTTAACGTAAGTAATAAAAGATTATTACACCAAGAATTCATTTAGTCATATATATATATATGATACGTATATATATATATATATATATATATATATATATATATATATATATATATATATATATATATATATATATATATATATATATATATATATATATATATATATATATATATATATATATATATATATATATATATATATATATATATATATATATATATACGTATATAATATGTACATAATATGAGATAATCTGACAAAAATGACAGTTAATTTCATAATCTCGTGGAGAACTTAATGCTCATTATATATGTATCATCCGTTTCCACAATGATATATGTCATGCCTTTTCTCTGTTCCCAAGTTTCGAACAGTAATTCATGCAAAGGATATATATAGTTATTCTCTAAATTGAATAATATATATCGTCATATTGCGTATAAGTAATATTTCCACTTTAATGTTAAATACCGGTTTTATTATTATTTGCAATTTTCTCTCTATTCTTTCACCACTTTATTGTAATAATCGAATTATCTGTGGTAATTAATAATTTATAATTAATATAATACACGCATAAGTATGATTGTTATGTGAATGTTGAACAGTATAAGTGCACAGCTTTCTAGTAAGAAATCCTTCTATATTTATGATAAAGGAAAAGATAATATTATGGCCTTTGTATGTATAATAGCCCTTTATAATATTTTCACTATTAGATAACGAATTCTAGTAATTTTTAATGGAATTATTTGTTTAGCACATCGTGTTACAATGACGCTTTAATATGGTACAATACACAATAGTCGACATTATTATAACACATTTTTACTTTTAGAAGGTTTTCACATTTTGACATTTAATTATACATTCTTATACTCGTTCTTCTTATATTTGCATGTATTATTACACGAATAATATGTATACTTGTGGTATACTTTGTTCATTATTTAACATTCTATTCAATTGTATATATTTCGAGCAATGCAAAGTATAACATTTTGTTAATGTAACCTTCTAAGCATAGAAGCTATAGTTTACAAAAAACTAATACATAAGCAGTAAGCAAATCAATATTTTGGATTTGCTACTATTTAAATTATTGCCTTACGTTCTCTACTATGATGGTCGATTCTCTTACTACTTGCGTTTTAATGTTTTACTGTCTTTTTATGTGCCATAGCTTAAGGGTCATGATACACAGGAAACTTAAGCAGTAAGACGTAAGCTGTAAAGAAATCAACATGAATCGATTAAACAACATCGATTAAACGAATGTAATCGTTAAATTTTCAATATTGATTATTAACCAAGTTGTATAAAATGTAAATGGAGAGCTGTAATATAATCTTTTCGCGTCTACTTACTTATTAATTATATCTTACAAATAAAGTAAATCATGACCGTTCGCGTGTTACTGCATTGCTGTGTTTGTGTGGGTTTATATATGATTGCTCTGCAAAACATTATCTTATTATAAGTATGTATAATAATATAATATTTTACGTAAGCATTATGTTAATAGAAAATATAATTATGCATTGATAATTATGATTGCGTTTGCAAAAGAACACGATAAACTATTTAAACATTTTCAACGAAATCACTTTTAATGTCTTCTAAGCATGATGCTTTTTAGAAAATCCTTGCACGAGAAAGAAAAGCCTAGCTATAATTAGACGAATGCGTGTTGTAGCTGAAAAATATCAGAAAAACATTATAATAATTTATTTTAATATATATTTTTATATATTTATTAATAAGTAATGTTATTACTAATTTGAACGAGGCGATATGTATACACATGAATATATATTTGAAGAAAGTTTACTAATATTTTGCGAAATAATATTTATTCAACAATAATATTGACATATGTACAAGATCTATTTAAATAAATATTTCTGAATATAATATTAATTAATTATTCGACATTAAGTTTTTAATTAGCCTGTTTTCGCGTTGTTTCGACATTAAACTAATTCATTTTTTATATTAAAATTGATTATATCTAGTCACAAATTATTAAAAGATCTAAAAAATTAAAAGATCTAATATTTTTAAATTGTTTCAATTTGTTATAAAATAACGCAATCGTACTGCATAATCAGAATCATAGAAACAGACCTCTCTACAGGAAATTGATTTCTTTCACGCATACATTTTAATGCAGCTGAAGCGTACATGAATTCATTCCCAAATATATCATATACAAGCACATAAAAATTTATGCCATGACATGGATCCGAGATGGATAAAAGTACTATTGTTATAGTTTGTACAATATTGTTATAGTTTGTAGATTCAAAAATTTTTATTTATGAACAAAACTTTACAATTACAATATCTTTCTCAATTTTTTCAAAAATTTGATTTCACATAACGATGTTCATTCAGATCAAACAATTTATTCGCTGAAGTGTCACGAACTATCATGTCAAGTATTTATCTCGATACTAATCGTAAAGACTTTTGAATACTGGAGAGTTGCCGAGATTTGTCCAGCGCAATGTAAAAACTCAGCTGTCATATGTTAAGATCAACTGTAAGCGCGTGCAAGTATACTGGTTGCACCTTGACCTGATCTAACTTCAGTCGCGAGAATTACTCGCGTGCGAATCAAGATTAAGTAAGGTCGGCCTGACCTTACTTGCTGTCGACCATCAGACACGATTACTACGTGCGTAATTGTTTTCTGAAGAGTGTTCCTGCCTTTCTTTCTTAACAATTAGCGACTAAGATTGACGCGCATTTTTTTCGCACAATAAAGAGCAAGATTAGCATGGTTAGTGGCAGTCGGATTGATGCGTTTGAAGCACTAAAATAATTATGTATAAGGATTAATTGTTTTGATATCATTGTGTATTATGTATTGTTTTCTGATGTTAACCACTCCACTCAATAAAGTTATTATTATTAATATTATTATTATTATTATTAATTCAATTTATAAATCTGATATTTTGTATTGATTACATAAAATTTTAAAGCTATCGTAATTATTATATTACTGATAAATTTGATAACATGTGTTGTAATATATAATATTTAATTTCAAGCTTTTGTATTTTATTTTGTGGTTTAACTTTCTTAGGCCCGTTTGCACCAACGTTACTTTGACTTTAAGCAAGGCTTAAAACTCTCTCTCTCTTTCTCTCTCTCTCTCGCTTTAAAACGAGACAGAAAGAGTTTTAAGTCTTGCTTAAAGTCAAAGTAATATTGGTGCAAAACGGCCTAAGAAAGTTAAACCACAAAATAAAATACAAAAGCTTGAAATTAAATATTGCAACACATATTATATATTACAACACATGTTATCAAATTTATCAGTAATATAATAATTACGATAAGTAACGTTGGTGCAACCGGGCTTTAAAGGTTTAATATTTTATAAGATTAAAACAAATTTGCACGAAGTATCATTTGTCATTATTAAAAAATAGAAAGTACATAACAATGGTTTATTAATAGACTATAATTTGGAAGTGATATTAGTCAAAATAGTTAATGTTCAGTTTTAAGCATATCAGAGAAATTGCTACAAACGCTGCATCATAATGATACTGTCGTTACTATGAATTGGAATGTCGCATTTATGTACCTTGCTCAAATGATAGATAATTCATATGATACATAAGCGATAGATAACTCATGTAATACATAAGCGGTCGTTAGAACCATGAAATAACGATTACTTTCTTGATAGGGTTAACACTATCTGGCCTTTCGCGCGGCATTTTAAGTGGGCGTTATAAATGTGGTTCCTTTATGTGATCTTTTTTAATTGCAATTAAGAAATTACTTCGATCGATTCATCTTTTCAGAATGTATGAATTAGTTTCATAAAAAAATCAAACGCAATCTACTACCTGTAATTTCTTCCATAATTTTTTAACAATTTATTTTTGTGATTAATCTTGTTACTTAATTTCTAAGTACTTTTTATGTGTGATATTGTTATTATATATTAAATATGTTCTTTTAGTTATCGAATCCTTGATCAATACAGAGTACTATGAAATAAATTTTTCTTTGAAGAAAATGTAGTTGTAAGTTGGATAGAAAGTTAATATAAAATATCTCACAATCCCTTAAGACAATGTAATATTCAGTGCTGAGACAGGAGAGAAATCTTTTCTTTTCTAAGATCGCAGCATAGTATATACCTGGATAAAACTTTGTGCAAGTTTTAAACAATAAGAATCAAATAAAGGTAAAATCAAATAATATTTCAAAATATTTTTATCGAGATTTGCGTATTTTCTACCGAAATTGTTATAATAATGTAGAAACATAAATTAATATTTAATAATTATTTATAAATTTTTTATTGTAAATTATTAATTTTTTAATAACATTTTTCTAATATTGCGACATTAGTTATACATTTAGCATTTATTTATAATGAAGTAACATATATAAAATTACATATATATATAACATATATATATATATAATTTTATTCATTAATTTGATTCATCTCGGGGTAAAGCGGTCCGAAGTTCAAAGTTCAAACGGTATTGTGCTACGCAAAAGCGACCACAATCATAAAAAAAAAGCAAACCGATCAAGAGATTATTCCAGCTGGTGATTGTGTATTTGTTTAAATCACTGTAAATTATCTGATTTACTTATATTAATGTTAGAAACGCGAAGTCAGGTTTTCGTGACTAATGGAATTTATCATTTTTCCAATGAAATATTGGATATTTCCACGTAATAAAGTTTCTATGTTAAGTAATAAAGATTTACTTGGAAAAAACTGTGCGACAAGTTCAACTATCTGATAATATATTTCCTAAAAGACAAGATAGTACTACAATTTGTCGAACGTGTTTATATGTTATGACTATGACATTTTACAAGACTACAAATGGATTCGAGATTGTTGGCCAAAGTATCACGCAATTTTTCCAGTAATACAAAAGCAAATCTTGTTCGTACTTTAAATTGTATGTAAATCTTGTAATACTGCCCGATTGTCTTGGCGCTTGTTATTGTGGTTTCATCGGGATTTATCTTAAAGCTTGCATAGTATATGTTTTCGTGGAATCCAATATACATTGCAATGCGATACATCGTCCTAACGAGAAATTTGCGCATGTAGTATTTCTCTATAAAAATCGCAAAATATGGTTATTGCCGAAACGAAATATATATCTTTCTTAAAAATTACATTGAGATTGAAGACTTAGAATTGATATATTTTTCCTTATTTTTCTTTTATTTATTTTATAATATATTTTTTCTTTTATTTATATTATAATATATTTTTTCTGTCAACCGTTAGTTAAGACAGATGATATTTCTTTTTTCTGTTTTTGATAAATAGATTTTGTTAAAAACCCCTTTATTAAATAACTTTAAGCTAACACGAAACCTTACTTAATTTTAATATATGTACATTTTATGATGTGTTTTTACATATTTTTCTGTAACATTTTTTCATAAATGATATTCTGAAAAGAAATTTTGCAAATGCTTCTAAAACTGCTTCGTAATCCATCTTATTCGAAAGGAAGAGAATTTATGTGTGTGTATTTTATTGAGATACGTGTGTCTTTAGAATTGAAAAGGGCAACTGGCTATCACAGGCACACAAATTTGTTTTCAGATTTACAAGAAGATTACAACGGAAGTTATTGTAGATTAATGGCTCATACAAATACAAATTATAGTGACATGTACGAAAATTTCTCTGCCCGGTATGACTCAAGAAATTCTGAAAGACGTTGTATTTTATCTTATGCATGTGCCGAGTAATGGCGAGAGAAGAAGGCTAGAAAATCTAATAGCTATACGTTGGATACTTTTATCGGACAGCGTTACTAATGGATTGGTATCATGTTCTGCCATTTGCTCATAAAGCGTTAGTATCGAATGGATATTCACGCGCACATTATTTCTACGTTAAAGTAACTATGCGAGAATAAGATTTGTCTAGCGCCTAAAATACATTGAAGAAACAGTTTAATAATAGTTACTTAATAATAGTTAAATATTGGGTAAAATAATGTTAATAAAATGTTTGATATAGTTATTATTTTTTTCTATATATATATATATATATGTATATATATTTTCTCATAAAAAGGTAAACTGTGTTGTCGAGACATCATCCTCGTTTTAACTTTAAAATAAAAACTAAATAAAAAACTTTTTATTTTTAACATATACTAATTCTTTTAAGTTTTTCATAACAATAATTATAACATATTAGGTGTTGGAATTAATTCGTAGCGTTTTTTAATGAAAGAATGTTATTTATTTCACATGAGCATTAAAAAATACATTAATGAAAGTACTTCCCATCACTTGTAAAACGCTACGAATTAATTCCAACACCTAATAACATTTTTAACGTTTAAAATACAATAAACTTTATATGAAATTTTTAAATAAATTTTAACTTTTGTACTAAATATTTCTTTTTTAATATTTTTTTCTTTCTTGAAAGTATAAATGAATTATACAAGATATTTTACTAAAAGAGGTTAATATAAATCACGAAATAAATTCTTTGTCAACATAATAATTAACAAAAATAGTCAATTGCAGCCATATGACGCATTGCTCGAAGATAATAGAATGTTTCAAAGGCAACCCTTTGAAACATTTTTGTGCCATTATCTCGTTACTTCTTTAATTCTTCGAAAACTCTCTGTTCGTCTTAAAATTTATTTCGTGCTCGAAAGTTGTTCGACGCGATGGCGTCGGAGTTTTGAACCACTATTCATAGATTTAGTAATCTAAATCTTTTTAATGCATTTCATCGATCTGCCTGGTCCGAAGTGGTTCACAGAGAATTTCGATTCTCTTCGTCGTATCATTCGTCTCAATTAACTTCCTCTCAGGATCGTAGCAGCATTAATTGGTCTGAAATCGTCCGCCCTAGCTCCGCAATTTTTCTGCGCTCTTTCTATTTGTCTCTTTCTCTCTTTCTCTGTCTCTTTTTCTTTCGAAAATAAAATGTTTTAATGTCTATAATTATACGTAAAAATGTTACAAATTGCCGGACGTAATTCAAATAAAGTTAGCACAAAAATAAAACACGCAATGTAACTCTAAACAGAAAAAAAGAGATATCGTATTTCACATCTTAGTTTTTTCTCTTAATAAATTCTCATAATTCATTCATATGTAAAATACCTAATAAAAATGCTGAACTACGTATATCATATTGCGTGAAAGTAACATGCGTCGTAAAGTTCAATTATAACTACGTCGACAATCTGATCGATCGAGATTGTAAGATTACATGCAACCATTTTAATTCATCGTCTTATCTGACTTCCGTATATTTACAAAAATTCTTTTTTATTTCCCAAGATTATTTCTTAAATTATTTTTTGAAAATATAGCAATTATGTTTTACTTTTTATATGCACAGTGTATTTGATATAATACAAAATAATTTTTTATATTATTTAATTGATGTAAAAATTATTGTAAATCCTTCTTTTATTCAAATTTGTCATTAATGTGAACTTTATTTGTAGAGAAAAAGTGTTTCAATAAGTCTAGAATGTCCTCTAATTTTTTGTGTCACTTCGTTTTACACACCTCTTCCTTTCTCTCTCTCTCTCTCTCTCTCTCTCTCTCTCTCTCTCTGCATTTTTTCCATCTCGATCCAATATTCAAGCGAAGGATACGGCTTTATAGAAAGAAGGAAAGATATCGGTTGCATTTCATTGGCCTCTAAGTAGAAAAGTCCATTAAAAGCATTTCCGATTCCGTGACTTGCGTCGGCATTTACGTGGATGGCATAACGTCACTACTGTGAAAGGAATGACCGCATTCGAATTATGAATATTTTTCATCATTGGAGCTCTTCCAATGTAAACTTCGATTGATCTGAACATTACTCGTCGGTGCGGGTATAATTCTAATCGGAACAAGGCAAACTCTTATATTCATGCTTAAAACAATCATATTAATTTAGTAAATACTGACTGATGATAAATAGAAAATATAATAGATAATAATATTGTTCAACAATTTCTCTCTGAAGTGCGATAGTACATTTTCTACAGATTCCCGAACCGTAAAAGTCTCTTCCCAATATAGGTTTAATGGGAATTGGCGACGTGAAGCAATAAATTAGATACAGTAATAATTTCCGCAAAGTTCAATGATTATATATTCTAGCACAGATCGCTGCACTTCTAGAGACACCTGTGTACATTGAAGTGTATATATACCTCAAAATAATACTATTGCTCGTGCAAGTCTTATGTGTATACTACTAGTATGAGTTGTTAATTAATAAATGCGTGAAGTTTTTTACATTTACTAATTATCACTACTATAGCTATATGCGGTGATTATTGGTATAGCAATCAGGGCTCTCGTTACATCAAAATTTACCACACATATACTGCTACGGAAATGCATTCTCATGTTTAATGCAAAACGAGTATTCGCAGCTAATGTTTGTTTCTTTGTCTCTCTATGTGCTCTGAAGTAATGATGATTTATTTACTCACCGATGGAACGAGTATCGATCACACAAGATTAAGTATAAATGTAACTAAAGTTGCGAGATTGCATTACCTCTCGTGCATTACGAAATAAAGCATTATAAATGCAATTTATAATTTAAACTATAATTGAAAATAATCATGTTTAGGCTGTATGCTTATCAGACTATGCATTGAAGATTGAGATTGAAGATTGAAAGATTGAAATTTGATCAATCAAAACAAAAAGGCTAAAATTTTTTTGTCCTCATTGATCAAATTTCAAATTTCAATTTTCAGTCTCAATCTTCAATGCGTAGTCTGATTCCAGCCTCACTGATATTGAAAGGATATCAATAATAGTTTGAGAGAGAGAGAGAGAGAGAGAGAAAGGGAGGGAAGAAATATAGTATATAAAACGTGATTTCCATAAACATATTTTCCTTCACATAAGTATTAATAAAACATTTCATTTAAAACATTTGCGTTCATGCATACATTGTTAGGAATTATTTTATATACCTTTATTATTTACACGATCCGGAAGAAAATATTTGCAGCGCGACGATAAAACATAGCAACTACCTTATTACAAACCATTAATTACAAACCAGCAGCAAACAACCAGCAAAACAATCTATCACCTAGCTTGTAATTACAATGAACTATGATTATTTGGCGATTCTAAAAGAATTTACGCCAATAAATCAGAGTCCTTAACTTTTATTGTAAAACTTTTGAACTGAAAATAGTGGATTTTAAAGAAGAAATATCATTTTTAAGAAGATTCGGTATAACATATAAGATTAATAATTGTTTAAATATTTATTATTTATTATTTATTAGTGTTATTTGTTGAATACTGGCATTTCATATTGTGCATCAGAATTGTGATTTAGTATAAAATGAAAATTTTTCGCTATGGACGTGTATAAATATCTATATATTAAACGAATAAATTCTGTGAAGAAATAAGTAAACACAAATATTTATTTATAGACAGCCTATGTATACATACACACACACACACACACACACACATATATAAAGTAAAATTTTATGAATATATATATATATGTACGTGGGCAAGGAAAAGTAACCGACCTCAACATGAAACATGAACATGAACGCAATTTTCAGTTAAGTACCAAGTGTTATATATCAAATTACTCGCATTGAAAATATCTATAATTTCTCCTTTGACCACTTTGCTAAACAATTCACAGCTAAAAAGTTATAGCCAAAAAACCATAAGAAGAAAAAAAGCAAAAAACGAAAATTTAAGAAAAAAAGTACGACTTGTTATTGAAGATGCTGCCATCGAAGTCAAACTTTTCGATATATATTCAAGTGTTATATATCATATTGCTCACATTAAAGGCGGCTACAATTTCTGCCTTGACCATTTTTCTCTACAGGTTAGCATAGGCTCGGTAGGCTTATAAGTTGCTGCGGCAGATTTGAAAAAAAGCGCTAACATATTTTTGACTCTAACTTTTTAGCTATGAATTGTTCAGAAAAGTGGTCAAAGTATAAATTATAGATATTTTTAATACGAGTAATTTGATATATAACACTTGGTACTTAACTAAAAACTTTGTACATAGTTCATGTTTTCATGTTGAGGTCGGTTACTTTTCACCTTGCCCTCGTATATATTAATGAGTTTAATGTTTTTTATACATTACATTATATTAAATAATTAATAATTTATTATTTAAACTAATAATAAACAATACGTCTATCAAATAAACAATTTTAATCCTAATAATATCTTCTAAGATTATAGCAATAAATTATTTCAGTGGATATTTCTTTTTGCACATTGAATGACTGCGCCGCAAATCTACGTTAATGCGACTAACTAAATCTCATTGAGAATTCTCGTTCCGACAGTAAGGAAGAAGATAGGTGAGAAAAAGGAAGAATAGGTCGACGATATTACAAGGAGGTGCTTTTGATCGAGTATCCTCTCGAAAGTACTCCATAGAATCGTTGAAAGCTTCAAGCAGTTCATGTTGCGAATGTTACGGGCACACCCGGTACATTACACACATATATGCATACACACATACAATAGATGCATACATCTATATATATAGGAACAATATATGCATTGAATGCAACAGGATCTACTTCAGAGATCATACGCTCGGAAGAGTGCATCCGACTCCCTATGAGAGAACCTGGTAAAGAATGGGAGCGACGGATAAAAATACAGCCTCGACAGGAGAAGGGAATTTAGACAAGTTCATATTTATTACTTAACTAACTTATTTCCTTTTTGGTACTTTGCCATACGATGTACATTAACGATCAATGAAAGATTTCTTTTTTTATTATTGATTCGATATTTTTCGTTGTAGTAATATTGTTTAAAGTTTTGACCAGGAAGTTTGAATCCTAGAGATTGATTTATTTCGTGAAATCATAATAATACATGATATTAATTAAATTAATAATGTTCTATGATTGATATTTAATTATTATTACTCAATTCTTTATATTATATGCACATTAACTGAACTCAATGTTGTAAATCAATGCTATAATATAATTCGAATATATTGTCATTTACAATTAATTATTTGTAAAAAGAGGAAAAGAATCGCTTATATGTATATGTCTCTATCTTGTGAGTAATTTCCAATTTTATTTCAATATTTACATGATGCATACATTGTAAAATTGAAACGTAAAACTCTTGCTTAATATGTTCGTTGTTCAATGGTCGTTTTTTTGTAGTTTGCAATGATATTGACTGTATGACCATTAGCGAATGAACATCCGTTTTATATATCCAGATTGTTAGACAATTGTCTTCATTCAAGATTTAAGATACCTGGAATCGGTGAAATAACGATTATGTCCTTGTTCGATGTCACCATTCTTTTTGCATTGCGCTCAAATCCTACGTCATAGTATTTTAAATTTTATGAAACTTACTAATGCATTCATATCGCAAATGAGCATTTGCGAATTGAAATAGCATCATCTAATCACTATCATCAAACATTTTTTTCATCCGTGAAAAATACTTTTACGTACTTACCTTAAAGTGTGATAAAAATTATTACAATAATAATTTTTGTTGCATGATATGGATACAGAGATACTAACATTGGCTGATTTAATTGTGCAAGCTATTATTAATAAGTTATATCTGTATATAACTATAATTATCAATAAGTTGATATCATATTATAACTATTGTTAATAAGTTGACATGATTAATTATCGTCGTCATATTATTTTACTGTGCGTTTTACTATTAATATATAAAATAAGAAAAATTTTTCCTTGATAGAAAATATGATTCTCGCCGTTTTAAATATTGAATTCTTATTGTTATGCAAATAAATCGAAACGCTCATTAAACGCTAATTATACGACTAATTAGATAAATACGGTAAAGCATGACTCACTTTACATTCTTCGTCTTGCTCTGTTTTCACGAAAATCCGTTGGATCCGAGCACGCTGTATCTCCGTTGTTAATTCTCGCTTATAATTTATCGAGAAACTTTAAATGGACTCTAGCGCACGTTGAAAAACTTGTGGAACATCCATTAGCTAAGTAATATAGATTTATACAAGAAAAAAAGAGATAGAAAGAGAGATCTGTCCCATCACAAACATTTCATTATATTCACAATATAAATGTAATGTTGAAGAAGTTTACATTTAGTATAAAATCGCACAATTTGTATAATATTAAAATAAAATATTAAAATAAAAAGAAATGTGACAGATAATTTGCCTCCTTACTTTAAAAGTGACACAACTAAAAAAATTAAGAAAAAAAGAAAAAACTAATTCTAGAAAAGAGAAAAACTAATTCTAAAAAAGAGGAAAAAACTAATTCCTTGATAGAAAATTATTAAATAATTAATCAAGTAATATCAACAAAATGATATCAACAAAAAGATTATACATATATTTTTAATGTGATCATTTTTATCATTTTCATTTTATAATTCTTAGGTCTGGTTGCATCATCGTTACTTTGACTTTAAGCAAAGCTTAAAACTCTCTCCATCTCTATCTCTCTTTCATTTTAAAACGAGCCAGAGAGAGTTTTAAGTCTTGCTTAAAGTCAGAGTAACATTGGCACAACCGGGTCTTAAAAAATTCACTTTTTTTAATTATGATGTTTTTGATGATTTTTTATGAACTTAAATTAGTTCACTTTTGATGATTGATGAAGAGTTATGTTTACTCGTTCATGACAATAATTCTAAAATCACGTCTTTTGATGTAAGACAGTAATATGTATAAGTGTTAAACGGTACGAGAAAATTTGAACAAAAGATACTGACTCAAAATCTGATTCAAAGAGGAAAAGCGAGATGAGGAGAAATGTATGTCACGTTTTATTATACTGCAGAAGGATAATATTTCATTCTTTCTTTTTGTTCACAGCTGACAGCAGTTTTCTACTAGCAAACGCTCAGATCGTCGACTTCCCAATCGTCTATTGCAACGAAAGCTTCGTCAAGATCTCCGGCTACAATCGTGCAGAGGTACGAGTACGTTATTTGATATACGATATTTAATTTGTGTTATCTTCAATCTTTTTATTGTCACCAATATTATTGCGTTAGTATTTTCGTATAATTGTATTTACATGACACAATGCATGAAAATGAATAACTTTACTCGTAAAATTTAAACATTGCGATAATGTTAATTAATTAATTAGTTAATTACATATTATGTCAAGCATCACAAAATTTAATTTGTCAGAAATTCATTTAATTTATTCGATACAATAGACCGCCAATTATCTGGACATGGATTATCCAAATATTGATTTTCTGTAATAATTTCAATATTTAAATAGGAATATTATACAGGATGACAGTTAAATACTCTAAAAGATTTTAAGGATTAGTCCTCTTACTAAATCAAGACGAAAACTTTATATAATCATATGTTATTGATCATATGTTGTTGATTTATTATAAAAGGAATTACCTTTTCAAATCTTTCAGAATATTCAAAAGGTTTACAGGTCATCAGCGTATCACGATTTTTTTTAAATTAATTTTTAATTAATTTTTAATCTTTTAAAGTTACCAACCTATATAATATATAATATATAATATATATATTAATATAATTTACATATTACAATTATGTCAACAATTATTTTATAATACTTATACCTATTTGTTTTAATACATATTTTTATTTAAAAAGCTGATCAATAAAAAGTATATTACTGTTCTTCAGTAATACACTTGTTGATTAATTTGGCTATATTTGGAAACGAATTATTACTAATATAATTTGTGCTTGATATGTGTGTATGATATGTATGTTACATTTCTTTTCTTAAATTATGGAATTGGAATCAACAGGCATTGACGTTGTTACGCGATTGTATCGAATCTTCTCGAAGAGCTGTTTACTTTGGTAAAAATCCAATAAATATTATATACACAACATTGTCGAATATTCCAGAATATCCTTTGATATTTACCTGGCAATACAATATACTATGAGCAGTTTGCTTATCCTTTGTCATTTTTCACTCTTTAAAGAATGAGATTAGTGCAAGTGGCGAGCGGATAACGGGATTTAGCGATTAGCGAGTTCATTCTTCGACATTAATTTATTACATGCATAAGGATCAGAAGGTTATGTGCGAGGCAAGAAGTCTACTCTGATATCGTACTTTTTAGCTAAAGATTAATTAATAGCTAATTTAACTTAATTGATCATTCATTTAACGATCTTCTCTCTGAATTTAGTAATTTGTTGTTTATTTTATACATTGTTGGATATTTATTGTGTAAAAAATCTCAAAATTTACACGAATAAAAAAAATAATAATTGATACATTGTATGAATGACTAAAACAACTAGAATTTTGCTATAAATATTGAGTATACGACGAAGAGAGAAAAAATATTATTATTCATTCTTATATCCTAATTTTTCTTTATTTACTGATTATCTTTTTTATATCCACATTTAAATGCATGACCATTATATTTGCTGCAGTTTTAAAAGATTTACTTTATATATATATATATATATATATATGTGTGTATATGTGTGTATGTGTGTTTAAATTTAACAAAGATTCAAAACGAAACAAATTTTCTATGAAACATAGTCTTATAACTATAATAGTATTATAAAACAATTATATGCAGAGGATAAACATCAAGATATACAACAAAAATAAAATCTTGTTAAATAGAACTCGTAAACTAATAGTAAAAAGTCACCCAAAAATAGTTTTTCACACTTACATTGGACATCTTGAATTATTTGATTCGAATGTGACTGGACTAACTGCGCTCTGGAGTCTCAACCAAAGTGACGACGTAGTAGCACAAGCTGTAACCACTTCGTTTCTGTAAGACTCCTAGTGTTCCAATCCTATTGTTTGAGAAGATACATGGATTTGGGGTTTGCAAACTCCATTACTGGAAACCGGATTGAGGATGCTTTCGTGGGAGGTTTACAGGATGAAGAACGAAAATGATGACAAAGAGTACATTTCGCGCATTCTTGATCCCGGTCGAGTATCTTGCATAACGAATATACATTATATTATTATTTTACATGAAAAATAAAAACAGGCGCTTGAATGCACAAATAATTGTTGGGCGAATTGGATAGTTTTAAAGCTCCTTTTGTATAGTTAATCAGTTCTTTTTAAAAAGTAATAATTTTGCTTGGCAATTTGAATAAAAAGTTATATTAGTGACCCTTTTGCTTGTTATCTCAATTCTGCTTACATAGCCAAGCAATATTATTAAAGAAAATTACGTTTTTAGTCTTATTATCTTCAGTTGTCTCCAAGACATAATCGGATTAATATATAACCGTACAATTGTAGAATTAATTTCTTCGTTTAGAAAATCTCCAAATGATATTCTTTAAAATCTCCAAATGATATTCTTTAAAATCATGCCCCTATATTTATTCAACAAGATTATATCAATCAACAATATTACGTCTGTGCTTTTCTGTTTTTATTCGTTCATCTACAAAAGTATATCTTTTTTTATTATAGATAGCATGAAAAAGTACAGCTAACACAATGGACTGTTACTGCCTACAAGAAATATGTGCTATTTCGTGTCATTTTATCGCACATCTGCATGCTACGAATGTTGAAATGATAGATACGAGCAAAACAGAGATGGCTGGAGCAAAATATATTTCAATATAGCGTTTAAAAGAAATCTCTTTAATGTCAGTTTATTGATAAAGTTGAAGGCGCGGAAATAAATTGTAAAAGTTCCATATTTTTGTCTATTAAAAGTTTTTGCCGCTTTACAAATTAAGCGAATATTGTTTCTTTGAATGTCATTCATTTTACACAACTTTATGAAATTGCGTGTTCAATTAAAAAATTCGTGCGAATAAAAAAATTGCGCCCATTTAAAAACACGACGAGCACGGATTTGATTGGGATCAAGTTATTTCATTCCTGTTGCATCTGCAAACCACAAGATTTAAAGGTCAGCACTACGGGATTAATAAATCTGTTTCGAGGTCGAAAAATACGATATCACCTATGCTCGATAGCCTGCACGAACTGCACAAACCGTTTCTCGCTTTCGTCGACATTTGATAACATATCGGATCAACCTTTATCGGCAATATTGATCCATGAGATCGCTATTTAAAGAAACGCTTTATTCACAATGACTTCTGTTTACAACGTTTAATGTGCGAATCGATAATACTGCATTATACATTACATAATTTTCATATTATAAGTACACAAGTTCGAATACAATGATATTGTTGATTGGGAAAATAATTATTTATGTGAAAATGATTTATCCATTAAATTTTCAGTTACAATCGTATCTCATAATTGCACTTTTGACTGCCTATTTTTTTTACATAAATTATCTTTAAACATGATAATATGAACAAAATTCGAATAACAGATACTCTATTTTTACGAACTTAAAAATTTCATATTATTAAATATCTATAATAAATAATTTAAAAAATGGCAAATACGAGTTTTTACCCGCTATTGTTGAATTAATAAAAGCGCAGAGATAAAATTATTTTATAATTTTTATAAAATAATTTTTGATAAATTTATTATAAAGTGAGATAATAATAAATTTTATAAAATAATTTTATTTCTGCGCTCTAACAATCGCATGTGACTCGTATTTGCTGTTCTTTTAATTATTTGACATTATCACGCGTCTGAATTTGTAGTAGTGAATTATAACTCTTGAATGATACACTCTTTATTAATACAACAAAATAAGTGCAAAATGTATATTAATAACAAACAAATCGTTATAATGAATCTTTTATCCAGAATCATGTCGCATTTATTATTTGCTCTACGTATTTTATATTTATATTAATAACATGTGTTATACACGCATATGTTATACATATGAGATAAATGTATCAAGTAGTACATAATTAAAGACACGACGTAATTATTAGATGAAATAACAAAAATTTAAATACTAAGCTTTTAATGATATATACGATTTTACTCTAGCGAAAATAAAGCGTAAGATTAAAAGGAACATAAGTTGAATATAAAAGGAGAGTACAGAAGCGTATAAGCAAACATTCTAAGAAGTGTAGATTGGAACAATGGAACGTAAACGAAGTGTTAAAATGCTTCGTAAACGCTTTACGCTTCTTTTATGTTTCATTGTTTCAATCTACGCTCTTTATAGAACGTTCGTTTACATTTGCTTCTATCACTTTTCTTTATATATTCGACTTGTGTTTCTTTCTATCTTGTGCTTTGTTTTTACTAGAATAAATAAAATCATTGTTTATGGAAATTTAATAAAATAAATTAGAATTATACATATCATTAAAAGCTTAATATTTAAAATTTTTATCATTTTGTCTAATAATTGGGACATGTGACATGTACTATCTAGTACATTTATCTTACTGTACCTATACAATCTCTAAATGAAAAAATAAATTATGATGAATATTTCATATATCCTTTTTATATTTCCAGGTTATGCAAAAGTCATGTCGTTGTGGATTCATGTATGGGGAGCTAACGGACAAGGAAACGATTGCCAGAATCGAGGAATGCCTCGAGGGTCAGATTCACGATCAATTCGAGATCTTGCTGTACAAGAAGACCAGTGAGTAATTATTTTTATAAATCTCCGCATGAAAGCTTAAATGTGGTGTTCGTGCCTTTTTACGAATATCGATGGTTTTCAATGTAGCGTCCTTGATTAGTTATTTAATATACAGAAAGGAAGAATGATCGGAGAATTATACAGATCTAAAATTTTGTATTTTTTGATCTAACGCATAAATTTATGTTTATTCGTTGGTTTATTTTGCGTGATAAAGCCAATAAATATGTAGATAAAATAAATATTTAGATAAAAGTAATATTTAGATAAAAAAATAAAATCATGATTTTTATTAGTGTTTCATCAAGATCAAGAAATTCAAGAAATCTTGTCTTGGTTTTGTCTTGTCAAGACAAGATCAAAACAAGAAATTAGAAATTGATTTCAAGACAAGACAAGAAATTGTTATCAAGACCAAGATTTCTTGACAATAAGTCAAGAAATTTCTTGAAATTTCTTGAATTTCCGTGACAGTTTTTATTTTTAATACTTTATTATTTTAATATTTTATTATTAGGTGTTGGAATTAATTCGTAGCGTTTTTAATGAAAGAATGTTATTTATTTCACATGAGCATTAAAAAATACATTAATGAAAGTACTTCCCATCACTTGTAAAACGCTACGAATTAATTCCAACACCTAATATTTTATTTCTATAGATATATTTTATTTCTATAGATATTCCATAGATTTGTTCATAATAGACAGTATAGGCACATTTTTAAACTATGAATTTAAACATAGTAAACTACGAGACGACTCGACATTCAATTTGTATCTATGTTTTCTTATTATCTCTTACGACGCAATGTAGTCAACGAGTCACAAGGACCCTGCTTAAAAAATCAAGAAATTTCAAGAAATTCAAGATTCTTGAATTCAAGACAAGAAATACAAGAAATGGTCAAGACAAGAAAAACGAAATTTTTTATCTTGAAAATCAAGACAAGACAAGAAATGCTCTTTAAGACAAGAAATCTTGTCTTGATGAAACACTAATTTTTATGAACGGCCTTATTATAACGATTTAAAAAGATGAAATTATTTAGTTTCTGTTTTTCTAAACTCGACGAATTGTTCTAGTTCGACGAATTGTTCTAGTATTACAAGAAGATGTAATTTTGAATTTTGACGAAATTTACATGTAATAAAAATCTGTCGGTGGCGAGTACGTTTTTCTTTATGCGTTTATCACGCAGGATAATTGGATAGCTGTGCAAAAAGGTAGTTGGAAAGGGAGAAAAAACTACTCGCGGAATCTCGACCAGGGGAGTTATTGCGCGAAATTTGCATGCGCGTGTTTATCGGGCCAACATCTAGTTTCCTATTGCGCCACCATGCACTTTATGCATTGTGCACGGTGCGGAAACGTTAGAGGTACCCGGCAATCAGCCGAGTCTATGTATTTAATGGAAAACAAAACGCCGCCGCTTAGCGTAAGGGAACCGACGTTTTGCCAGCGTAACAGCGCCGTTACGTTAATTGGGATATGTACATCGCTGGAAACGTGCAATTTAACTTTTTTATGTAGCAATAAGCTGTAAGAAAATAGTTGCGTTATTTTTTTTTTTCAAGTATAATAAAATATTTTAATTTCTTTTTTAAGTAGTTATAAACAGATATGAAAATTGAATTAATAATTGCTATTCTATAAACATTTGACATTTATCTCACTGTTATTAAAGTGAGAATGAACTAGATGGAATATAATAGTATCTATCGAAAGTTAAATTATGAAAATTTAATTTTGTATTGTTTCTCATCCTTTTCCTCATCATTATATGTATATTTTGCACTTAAAAAATTATAAATATAATGAGAATATATCGAAAAATAATTTCTTAAAATAACAACTTTATTTATTAAATGTGTGTAAATTTTTAAAGCACGTTATAGAAGCATATATATGTTATAGTTACAATGTTTGTAACAACAATTGCTAACAGCAAAACTGTCGATTCCCGTTTTGCTAAAACGCCTCGAGGCACGAATTGTATCAATGTGCATGCACAATATTTGGTGGAATATCGAAACGTAACTATCTGCATACATCATCGATAAGTTCCGCGTTTTGCTGGTCGTTCTGTGATCATGTCGCATCATCTGGCTCTAATATTCGCGTGTTATCTCATTGCGGAAACTTTCGACGAATATTTGATGATTTTTTTTCTATAAAAGGAAACACCCTCCCTTAATGCACATACTAAGCATAATAACGCAAGATCGTTCTGTTTAAAGGTAGCCCAAGAGGTATGTCTAGCACAGATTCACAAAAGCGTGCTCGCAAATGCCAGTAAGTCACCCACGAATTTAAAATCTATGCAAAGGATACAATATATACGACAGATATACTTATCACATCAATAATAAACTTAAAAATTAGCATTAAAAATTTTAATTTAATTCTAAATCTGTAATTCCGGTAATTTCTTAAAAAGATCACAAATTAAACTAGGTACTATTAACTATTTTATTAAATTCTGTTCATTAGAGGATAAAAAAAATATAAAAAATATTTGAAATTTATTAAAATTATTGTTAGTATTTTTACAATTATCTTAAATTTTTCCGAAATTTTCTCTTTAAAATTAGAATATCCACCTTATAGAAAAGAGCTACATTTCCTTCGTAATCGGAGCTAAAGCAGAAAGATTACCTTGCAATAGCGCCATTTGCCGATAGTTCAAAAAATAGATTACGGACATTATTTTTGTGCTGCTCGTTTGGCGAATCTAAGTACCTTTTTGTCGGAAAACCACAGTCGACAGTTCTTATCGGCGGAAGAGAGACGCAGAGATAAAAGCACTGACGCTCATTTTTCTTTTTGAGTAGAGGAAGAAAGAAAGTCACTCTTCGAGGATTATCAAAAATTTACGAGGTTGATTAACTCGTAGGAATAAGTGCTAAAGATTGTAAAAGACAAATTAATTATGTGTCATATTACAGGAAACGAAGATTCTTTCTTACAGAAAATTTATTTTTACTTACATTTCATATAGTCTCTTCTTCCTAATAGCACATAGTATATATGTAGTTACATTATTGTTCATAAGTATAGAAATGTTTATGATTTTCTCGCACGTAAAGTTAAATATTTCAATGAAAAAAAGTCATAGAGAATTTTTTAAAAATGTATTTCAAAAAGGAAGAATAGAGCTTTAAATCTAAGTATTAATTTTATTTCTACGATATTTTATATTTTAAAAAAAATTTCTTTATAAAAAAATGTAGAAATTGAAATTTTACACAAAAAATTCGATATTATTGCGAAAAATCGTCGTAATTTTTTTCATCGTAAAAGCATTTTAAAGCTTAAGATATTTATTTGTTAAATTTTATCCGATGACGTTTCATCAAGTTGTAGTATTTCAAAGTAAAACAAAAATATTTAAAAAATATCAATTTTTAATTTTATGTAATTTAAGAACAAAACATTGAAGGCACAAAGCTAAAACATAGAGATTTAAAGTTCCGTCTTTCCTCTTTAAAACATTTTTTTAAAGTTTTTCCACGATTTTTTTCGTGAGATGCGAGAAAATCACAAGCGTTTCCGAACTTATAAATGATAGCGCGTGTATACTGTCATAAACATTTCGATTTCAATTTCTATGATTTTTATCAACATTTCAAAATTGATACTACAATACTTTTTACAGCATACAATATAATATACATTTACTTGTATATTTTTTATTCACTTAAATTGTTATTAATGTATATTTGCATATTGATGAAAATTTTTAATTTTGAAAGATAAAATTTGATTTATCGCATTTTATTATTGATGCATCATAGAATTAATAATAAAATCTTTATAACTTTTTTGTCAATTTTTCCTAGATTATGCAAATTAAAAGTATATAATATGATCATAGAAATTCAATCCAATTGTTACACCTATTACTTAGTACTCATTAATAAAACCGAAACATCAGCTAAGTAAGAGAAACGCCAAGTACGGTCAAAGTTGGATGTTGGAATAATATTTCTACACTTATTACATTTATTTCAGATATATGACCGTGCGCCGATTACTTTCGGCATACAACACAATAATCTAAAATAAAACTAATCTCACAAATTGATTGTCGATTTAATGCTACTCTCTAACATCTTAAAGCTACGCTTTAATACCTTAAATTCTTTTACAAATCGAACCATTTCGGTCAATTCTATCGATTGTCTCTTTCTTATTAACAAATTTTATTTCATATGTTCTGATATTCCACATAAATTCTACGATATTGTTTTTATTTGTTTTCAGTGCATAACACGCTCTGTAACAACATAACACATGTTGCCATATAATTATGCCATTTATATTCAAGCGTATGATTGCCATCTGCGTTTAATATTGAATAATCAAGATAATTTTGATATTTTACGATAAATATGTTATCTTACATATTTTATAGAAGTTATAATTCTTAACAGAATATTTTAAATTAAATTAGTGTATTTTATAAATTTTTATTAAATGATTTATAACAATTGCTAGATTTATCATAGAAAATTATTTCAATGCTGAGTTTTCTTTGTCATAATTATCTTGATTATTAAATCCCTTTCGTTTCATTTCAAATTGGTTAAAACCGTTATACTTTCTCATAGTGTGATGACTTACACTTTTTATTATTCCTCGGAACATGGTTGTCGGTATTTCTGTTGTCGATGTACGTGTCGATATATATATAACTTCCCATATGCCTCTGTCGCTCGACAGGCTTACAAGGTTGCTTAATTAAGCCAGCTGTCGATAAATATCCACATAGGAGTAGATACAAAATATTATCGAACATTTATATATTACTTGTATTCCCTCGGACTCAAAATTTCATCCATGTTTGAATTCCTATATTTTTTCATTAATCCGCGATAAAAGAACAACAAATTCTAACGAAGTAAAATGGTATATTTTTTTAAGACTAAGTAAAAATATATTTCATCAAAGAATAACGTAAAAATATTAAAGATATCCAAAATGTCAGAAAATTTATTTTTATATTTACTAGCATTTGGATTTATCGACATTGCAAATGTATTTTAATACACAACGATATATTTTGATTAATTATTTTGATTAAGGATATATACGTCTCTTTATTATTCAACATATATGTTACTGTTTTCTTCTCCTTTATTCTACTTTAATTTATTCATTACTATCATTTATTTGCATGCTCGCATGCTTTACATTACGAAATATCATAAGCGAGTCCCTAATTAGATTCCATTGGCTTGAACTCGCATCCGGCTTCGATCCTGCATGTCGAATTTGACATTGTGGACAAGTGTGACTAGTATTACAATAATTTAATGCATAGTACGATTTATTACTTGGATTGACGAAGAAACATCATTATATTATAAGGATTAAGCTAGCTAGATAACTTAGAAATTTAATATTAGAAAATATATTAAATCTAATTTAACTAAAGTCACGTAATATGGACGAATGTTTTAAATTTTTATATCTTATCTGTGATATTTGAGAATTTTCTTGCATCGAAGAAAATTTTTCATATTTTCTTGCAATAAAATATCTCATTTTAGCACTTCTTTAAAATATCTTTAACATTTTTCTTGTTACATTAATGATGTGTTGATTATATTATCAATTTTTATTTTTAAAAAGTTATCTAATTTATGAAACAATAGTACGATTAGTTCTTACATTTCAGTTTTTCTTCTTTCGCACTTTTATTATTGTATATAGCAGATCATTTTATTGGAATATATATTTTTTGACACAAGTAGCGTAGATTCTTTTAGATTCCGGCAACTAAATTAACGACCAGCTGACTCGCTGATTCAATATAGTCTCTGCTAGAGAAATAAAATTCGTAATCTTCTTGCAACTGATAGTGCTTGAAAGAATGAATTAAATATTAGATTTTCTTTTTTAATATCAGCGTTATCTTTTTTTACGATCCATAGAGACACCATTATGGACTTTTCGAGACATTACCGCTTTGAAACAACCCATCGAAACAGACGACAGCAAAGGCGGCCTCTCCAAGTTCGCCAAACTCGCCAGATCAGTCACGAGATCGAGATCGGTTCTAGTTTCTCAGTTCAGCTCCCATCTGCCGGCTTTGAAAGATACAGCTGTACCGACTACCACCAAACAATCGCATCTGGGTCATGTAAGTTGTTGAGATGATGTTTCATAGTTTTATTAAAATTAAAAATCTTCGTCTTTTTATATTTGTGTATCTCTTTTATATTGTAATTTTCCTATGGATCTTTCTTAAAATTTACCCTGAAAATATAATAGTTCTGGGACAACGTTATATTTCAAAGAATTTTATGTAAATTTCTTTTATTCATTAATAAAACTACAGTAAAATACAAAATAAGTTTGAATAATTTTACTAAGTGCATGGTAAAAATCTTTAAAATATTGTATTGTACATATTTTCAAGGTAAAATTTAAAAGATAATTCTTTCCGTGTAATCTTTAAAATGTTTTCTTTAAAATATCTTTAAAATATATATCTTGATATCTCTTTTTTACTGAAAGTATATGGGTATATCATCATTTCAAAACAGTCGATATGAATTATGGTAGCAGTCAATCTATACAAAATTCCATTTATAAATCGATGAAATAAAAACGTGTATTTTCAATACGTCGACTTCATCAGAAAATGGAAAGCTGAGACCACATCTGCATGAATTTTTCTTTAAAATCAACCTAGAAAGCTTATACATTTGAAAGCTTTGAAGTGTGAAAAGCTAATGGAGTCAGACTCAATATAAGAAAGAGATATCAGATAATAAAAGAGATATATGATGGATAAGGAATCGATATTTAAACGATAAAAATAATTCGTTCTCTTTGATAATGGTTTATTTTAACATATATCTATCAGTATAAATAAAATTTATACTGATTGAAGAAATATTTTTAAGTAATTATATAAATATGTGTAAATGTATAAATTTATGTAAACAAATATGTATAAATGTATAAATGTATGTAAACAAATTATTTTTATGATAATTATTTTCCACACATAAAGAATTTGCTTCTTGATATATATTTCGACATTATGATCTTCTTTTAGATGATGTCCCTAAGCGGCGATGTTATGCCACAATACAGACAAGAAGCACCGAAAACCCCGCCACACATTTTATTACATTATTGTGCGTTTAAGGCAATTTGGGACTGGATTATTTTGTGTTTGACTTTTTACACAGCCATCATGGTGCCGTATAACGTCGCGTTTAAAAATAAGACTAGCGAAGATGTCTCCCTATTAGTTGTAGACAGTATCGTTGATGTGATATTCTTCATCGACATTGTGCTAAATTTTCACACAACATTTGTTGGCGCTGGTGGAGAAGTCGTATCTGATCCGAAGGTAATTTTAGCTTTATCAAAATTTTTCGTAAGCAATTTAATTATCTATTAAAAATAAATGTTTATATTTTAAATAAATGTTTGTATTTAGAAGTATTACAAATCCTATAAATAATTTGCAGTTTTGTGAAATAATTCGTTCATGATAGTGTAATGAATATATACACGTATAATAGTAATTTACTTTCATACTAACAAAAATAAGTGCGTAATAGTTATTTTTTCATAACGTAATACTTTGATACTTTCAGGTAATCAGGATGAATTATCTGAAATCTTGGTTCATCATAGATCTATTAAGCTGTCTACCGTACGATGTATTTAATGCCTTCGACCATGATGAGGATGGAATAGGTAGCCTGTTTTCGGCTCTGAAAGTAGTACGGTTGCTGCGACTCGGTAGAGTTGTACGCAAGTTAGATCGTTATCTGGAGTACGGTGCCGCGATGCTCATTCTTCTACTCTGTTTCTACATGTTGGTTGCTCACTGGCTGGCCTGTATCTGGTACGTCATATTAAGGTGATTTTACCCTGCGTACACACACGTATTCAAGGTAACACACACCTCTTTGACTGAGATACGTACGTCGCGTAATACAATCATTACTGTACAACATTACATACTCATACAAAAACGAGGATTATTGTGATATTCGTTATATCTAAAGCATCCACGTATTATATATATATATAATATATATATCTGTTCATTATATCTTAAAAATTGAGCGTTTTATATATAATATTATTATATATATTATATATTATATTATTGAACGTTATTCTATATTATATTATTTTATTAATCATCATTCTACCGAAAAAAAGAAGAAATTTGATTAAATATAAAACGTCAGTTGCTCTCTAGAAATTTTTTAAATTTAATTTTATTAAAAATAATTTTTTATGAAAGAGGACGAATGCACAGGAACAATACAAAGCAACGATATCCAGTTATTACATTAAGTTAAAATTCATCTCCAAAATTCATTTCCAGAATGTGGAAGCATTTAAATGTATAAACAAGAACGTTAAATTTAACTCCGCGCGATCGTAAAGAAATAGCATGGTATCTCGCATCCAAATGTGATCTTTTTTGATATCGTATCAATTTCCTGTCCGATGAATCTCATATAGTAAGAAATTTCCTCGCATTAAAGGTATTCGATAGGGAGATCGGATGCTGACAATGGGGTGCAATACTCGTGGTTGTGGAAATTGGCTAACGTTACCCAGTCACCATATAGTTACTTGTGGACCAATGCCAGCACCGCACCCGAACTAGTAGCTGGCCCGTCACGCCGTACGATGTATGTCACTGCTCTTTACTTCACAATGACTTGTATGACCTCTGTGGGCTTTGGAAACGTTGCAGCCGAAACCGATAATGAGAAGATTTTCACCATCTGTATGATGATCATAGCTGGTACGGATACCACTATAATCTGAATCTAATTATAAATGTCCGTAAATCAGCTACAAAAGGAATATCTTGATCATCCGAGTTAGATGAAAAAAAAATACTTGCGAATATTTCAACGAAGTTAGATGAAAAAAAATACTTGTGAATATTTTGTAAAATAAATTTAAAGAATTTTTTCTCTTTCCCTTTCTCTCCTTCCCTCAATCAGCCTTATTGTATGCCACGATCTTCGGTCATGTCACCACTATCATCCAACAAATGACGTCCGCTACCGCCAAGTATCACGATATGTTGAACAACGTGAGAGAATTTATGAAGCTACATGAAGTACCGAAAGCTCTTAGTGAGCGCGTCATGGATTACGTCGTTAGCACGTGGGCGATGACCAAAGGCTTGGATACGGATAAAGTTCTTAACTACTGCCCTAAAGACATGAAGGCCGACATTTGCGTGCATCTTAATCGGAAGGTCTTCAACGAACATCCCGCCTTCAGGTAAATTCTACAAATCATATACCAAGATTGTATACTTTTAAATTTAATTTAAAAATCAACTAACATTAATAATACAACATACTAATTTTAATTCGCAACAACATAATAATTTTGATATAATAATTTACAACATAATAATTTTAATTCGCTATGCTCATTTAGATTAGCATCTGATGGATGTCTGCGTGCCTTGGCGATGCACTTCACGATGTCACACAGCGCACCCGGCGATCTGCTCTATCATACAGGAGAATCCATCGATTCTCTGTGCTTTATCGTGACTGGTAGCCTCGAAGTCATACAGGATGACGAAGTAGTGGCAATACTAGGGAAAGGCGACGTTTTCGGCGACAGCTTTTGGACGAATCCAACGATCGGCCAGAGTGCAGCGAATGTTAGGGCGCTTACTTATTGCGATTTGCATACAATCAAACGAGATCGGCTCTTGGAGGTGTTGGACTTTTATCAAGCTTTCGCAAATTCCTTCGCCAGGAACCTGATTCTAACTTACAACTTGAGTCATCGGGTGAGTCTCTCAAATATTTAATTTTTAATCTTTTTTTTTGCAAATATGTTTATTGTAAATTGATGAAAAAGGTCAAATCAAATATGACAATTAAAATATAGGATTTTGATTGTTTATTGAACTTTTAATAGATCTTACATTAGTGCGATGATTTGCTTTGACTTTATAATGGCAAATGATCAGAGTGTTTGCATATTTCTTTGCACGACGATTATACAGTCTTAGTTAATAAAAGCAATTTGTATGGCACACGGTTATTCGTTTATAAATAATCAACATATGCAAAAAATGATAAATTAACAATTACAATAAACGACTCAGGCACTAGACAATAGGCATTCGGGTAACGCAACAATCAACATTCTTTAATATCGTACCATTGATTTCAGAAATACATGTATACATTAACAAAATTACAAGTATGACTGACCGATCGAAGAAATAATCGTAAATTGAAAGATATCAGGCCGTTTTAAAAGGGGACAAAAGTCCTAATAATATATATTTAGATAAATAATTACAAATAAATAGTCTTACACAAGACTGTAAAAAATGTGAAATTCATTCATACAAACAGATAAGCGTTTTTCATTCAGACTTCCGCAATAATTTTCGTAATATAATTCGTTTCTGTAATGTTCTGAGTTTTAACTGTTTCTCACGTCGCTATCACGTGAATTCGTTTCAACTTTAAAGATACGCACTCGTGTAAAATAGGAGGACTCTTTCATATCGTAAACATTATTATAGTTCTATATAATTATAAGTTTTTTAATACATTTCTCGTACCCGCATATATCCCATTACAACTATAAGAATCGATAACAATAATTATATAGATTTTATTCTGTGTAAAATCAATTGATCAATTTCAAATATCTGCAAATATCTTTAGTACTAACATTCTCTCTCTCTCTCTCTCCCTTTCTCTTTCTTTCTCTCTGCTCAATATCTCTTAAAAATCTCTATATTTATCACACTTGTTCTTCGCGAAGTCCCTCACTGTATAACTTACGACCGGACAATTCTAGCATGACCTTCGATGTCGGATCTTGATCCAACACAGATTGCATTTCGCGCATGTCCTCTTCCACATCTGGCACTGGACCGACTCCCCATACCTCGCAATGTTTGATTTTAAAGTCTTCCTTACCGCTAAGCTGTACATAATTTTGAAAAGTCGTGCACGATAAACTTGATTTGCCGGTACCGTATTCGCAATCCAACCAGAGGCCGGGATAATTAAGCTGTCCCCCCATAAGCAGGCCATTAGGCATCGTTTGCTGATGGAGATTGAGATACTGATAGTGATTGTTGTAATTTGTCGATGAAAATGTCAATATTTCCGGCTCAAGCTTGAATAGGAATGACGTTTGATTTCCTATGAAATTCGGTCCTAGTTTCCAGCTGTCTGAGGCGAAACCGCCAAACACATGATCATCCATATCTTGAAGTATAATAATTGTAGCACCTTGCATCACGATTCTTCCTAACATAGTTGAAAATGATTCGCCATGCACCTGACTCGAAAACAGAAATCGCCATTCGTTACGTAACTCGTGTGGCAGACTCAAATTTAGGAACAGAACATCTCCCAAACCTAATATACTTGGAAAGTGCGGTATATTTTCCAAACCCTTGCATAACGGCAAAAGGTTCAGATCGTTTATTCGCGCTCCTGTATTCTTATCGCTACCCTTCTTTTGAGAGACTAAATAGAGGTATTGGAAAACGTGCGATTGAATATTCTTAAATGTGGCAGCTGTAATAAACCAACTTTCCACTTGATCGACAGTCAACACATCCCCATATTTGATCAGATCCTCACAGAGACTACGAGAACGCATTCCTATGCGCCTAGTGTTGACCGTGCAGCCGATGCTACTCCAAGTGAGGTAATGCGCATTAACAGAGTTCTTTTGTAGTCGTAAGTAAGAATTAATCGTTGCTTGAAGATACTGAAGGAACGAAACGGTGGGTATTTCATATTTTTGCTCTTCCTCTGAGAGACCATCAAAGATTAAATTGGTGCGTTCCTCGGGATTACCGCGTACGGCAAAGACATAGAGTCGACCAAAGTTCTCCCCGTTGATAGTCGAGACTTTCTTTCCTGGATCATGACAGAGAAATCGGACTATAAATTGCAATAAAGCATCATCCAAATGTATCGACCAATGTTTGAATATGTCCTCGCGTTTGATAGAACCTGAGCTGCGGGACATAGACTTAAAGAGATTCTCCACTAATGTCAATTCCTCTGTGGAAAGAATATTTGCTGATGAAGCAGAACGGCTTGATCCATGACCCATCTGTAACAATTATACAGTGTCAATTGTTTTGCTTATTTCAAAAGCAACTTCTGTTAATCAACTTTTAGTACCTTTATTAATCAAATCATTTTTCTAAATAATAGTTTAATTCTATATATATATCACTTTAGAATCATGTTTGACGTCACATTAAATAGAGTAAAAAGATAAATGAGAGTTTTCTTTTTTTCCAATTATATTTTAGAATTTGTTCAGAGTAAGCTATATGTTTGATCATTATTGACTTTAAAATCATAAAAAACAACTATACAATCTATCACGTCATTGATAAAGTGATTGATAAAAAATATATATTTTACACACCTTTCGTACGGGCGAGCAACCTTTCCCGACAGTCCATATACCTCCTAGTCTTCCATCCGGTCACTCTGTCTATGTCGAGAATGCAAAGACACCACCCTGCACCTTCCTTGGACCGCAGATCCGCTGCATCCGCAGATGTCGACTGGAGTCGGCACTGTCGACGTCGTCGGCGGCGCGACGTTGCGTCACGTTTCGTCACGTCACGTCACGTCACGTCGTCGTGCGGACGACGGCGATCGTGCGATCGACTCGGATGAACACGTCAACACGGCCACCAGAGGACTTTAAAGGTTATGTGCAACGCGCGAGCAGCTCGCTGCTACGAGCCGCCACGAGTGCGCACCTCTCATCGACAGCACCTATCGACTTCCATCATGACGCCTGCGCCAACTGACGCACGACGCGCGATGCATCGTCTATGCATCACATTTGCGCATTTTCCCCGTTCGTTCGTTCACGAGTAATCAAAACTGACGGTGAAACATTTAAACTTGTTGAAATTATAACTGTCTCTCCTTTAATAACGCGAAAAAGTTGTGAAGCAGACTAAGTGGCTTAATAGCAAATCATCTAACAAGACAAAAATTCGAGAATCTCGAAAACCTATAGAGGAAAAAAACTTTTTATCTTTTTTTTTTCTGGAAACGGAACCTCTGAATTTTTGCACGAATAAGCAACAAAACTAATTTAGACTCAATAATAATAATATTTATAAAATTACTCTGAGTGCCCGGAGTACAAAGAGCGGGACAGCGAAAACTGAAGATCCAGCTGATCTATCCTTCAACTGTCAGCTTATTGCACTGTCTATTCCACTTGCAAGTGCATTTGTTTATGTGTATTTTTTTACGCTCACACGAACTTCTATAGTAAAGAAACAGGGTCAAAAATTCGAAGATTATCGAGAGATAATTGCCTCGCGAAAATATTCATCGCACAATGTGTACATAAAGAACAAAAGAATTGTAAAGGATGAAGGCAAGACGAAGTAGAATAACCAAGAGAGGACAAGGCGAGGAACAGCACGAAATGCGGTTGGATGCGATCTCGCTCAAAGGGAATTATAGGCGCGTTGCTCGAGTTATGCAATTTTCACGCGGTAGATGAGATGAGATGAGATGACCCGGCCTATACACAGAGCATTCGAGATGACGCGCATCCATAATACGTCAAAGTCGAAACACAGTACCGGCTGTTTCCATGCGATTTTCGCACTGGCGCGGAAACGCTTGACTGTTAAGTATTGTTTAAATGAAGATTGGTTCTTCCACTTTCTATTTCCACAAAAAGAAATTCCTGAAAATTATATGTCGAGTGTCGTAAAACGATTAAACAAACGTATATAAACAATGCTGTGTAATAAATACCTATAGTATTTTTTCATCAAATAGGAAATTTATTATATTATTATTATAGAACAAATAGGTATAATGAAATATACTCTAAGTTAGAATAAACACTAACTAACATAATATTATTATAAAATTTTATTCAACAATATTAATATATGTAACACACATTTATAGGAATTATGTTGTTGAATAAAAAATATAATGTTTATTGTTGATGTTTACTGGATATAACATATCTATGTAAAATATAATAAGGTACAAAATGATATATATATGAATTTCTTATATATAATATATATGTATACATTGTTTTTAATAAGTTTTAATTAACAAACATTTTAATCTCTACGTATCTTTTTTATTTAATTATTATTTAAAAAGAATATTTTTTATCATGTATGCACGTTAATGAAGGCAAATTCTATGCATAGCTCATCTTTCGGAAAGTCGCCGATGTCCGTCGAGAAAAGGAGTTGGCCGAAAGGAGAAAAAATGAGCCGCAATTGGATCAAGCTCAGGATCATCTGGTTCGCAAGATCTTCTCGAGGTAGGAAACATTCTTGCTTATTGTTTCCATTAGTTACCGGATACGATCGAATGTATTCGAGTTTAACATCAATTACTCATCTTTGGAAGTAAATATGTGAATCATAAGAAATCTATTCCGAAAAATTGAAAATGGAAATTGTGTAAAATAAAAAACATTCGATCACTTTTAAATCACACAATCCTTAATTATAAAAATAAAAAATTTAATTCACGGAATGGATTTCTGCTGAGAAAATTACAATTATCGCAAGCATTAGTTTGTAGTTGACGACTTCCGGTTGCCACTGATTAAATCGTTCGAAAGTATCTGCTTCAACTGATTTTGACGATCGTAAAAATCTTTATCGAAGCATGCGAGAGAGCGCAATTTTACACTCAAATTTCTTTTATATAACGATTAGATATAAGTGACTATAATTTCCCATGTGATATATATTATAAAATTCTGCATATTAATTCATAATATTCTCATATATAGAACATGTGCACGCGTACAATGATACACGATTTTTCATAATGTAGCGTAATTGTTAATAAAATAAATTGTGAATAAAATAAATTTTTCCTACGTGCTATCGATAAAGATAAAATAAGTACAATTTTGTTTGAAATAATTCTGTGCATAATTTTAATTAATTCATTTTTATATATGAATAATGTATACGTATGAAAATAACTAAGAAAATAACTACGTAAGAAAAATTATTACAGAGTTAACAAGAAAATTGTAAGATCACGTTTATTAAAACTGACTTGAAAGTACTCAAGTTTATTATTGCGTAATGGTGACAGTTTTAACAGTTGATTTTACATCTTTATGCGCGTGCACATGCAGTATCCTGCGTGACACGTGCGAGAGAGAGAGAGAGAGAGAGAGAGAGAGAGAGAGAATGAAAAAGGAAAGAATGAGAGAGATAAAGAATGATAAAAGGTTTTATTGCGGATTTTTGTATCTTCCGTGGCTGTTGCTGAATGTGACTGTTGATCGTGTTGCTTGGCTGGCTTGTTCTTTCCGAAAAGGTTCAAGAGTGATGCGGAAAGCCAGATCGGTGTGACCAGGACCGTGAGTGGACGGTCTCATCAGGATTCCGACGAGGAGCTCACTGTGAACGTCCTGCCACCCTGGCCGAGTTTTAGGCAATTTCATTATTTTTCTTACGTATTTATTTCTTCTCTAATTCTTTTTTGCCGTTTTCCTCGCTACACGTCTTATTATTATTATTATTATTGTTGTTATCATTATTATATCGTTATCTTTTATCATTGAACTTACATTTGTTACCATTAATTACCGTCGTTATGACCGTGGCTGTTTTATTAATACCCATCGCGATGTATATTATTATTAGGTGTTGGAATTAATTCGTAGCGTTTTACAAAGTATTTATAAATTTTAAAAGTACTTTCATTAATGTATTTTTTAATGCTCATGTGAAATAAATAACATTCTTTCATTAAAAAACGCTACGAATTAATTCCAACACCTAATACATTATGCATATTATACCGAAATACCTGTTTCGATATTCGTGTACATGTGTATATATGTAATACTCATGAATATATACTGTGTACCACGGCAGCGCGCGTGATGCACGTGTCTCCACGGGTTAATCCCACATTTGCATTCTGATGATTGTGAGTTTCGTTAATTAAATGTCTCATTGCGTACTTTTGATCTCAACTGTTGACTGTTTGTCAACTTTAAAAATATGAAATAAAATAATTAAAAAAAAAAAAGAAAGAATCAAAGCAGATATGCTTTGCAAAAAACTTTTATGTGATGTATATCTATATATACTATCGGAATAGGATTTTTCTTATAAACGATTTTTATTTAAAGAAAAATAAATTTTTTGTAATTTTAACGATAATCTTGCAAATAAGGGATTAAACTGCATCTCTTAAAACAAAGGTAACAACGTGCAGAATGTTTTTGTATAACATTGACAAACTTGACTCAACTTCATTTTTACAAGATGTATAAAACCGATTTTTTTAATAAAAAAAAATAAATACTTGAATATCTAAGATTAGAAATAATTTACAAATCATTTTTAAATGGACAACTTTTAATAGAATCAAGTCTTTATTTACTTTGATCAGATTGTGCTTTGATAAACCTTAATATAATGCTTATAATGCTTAGTTGCACTTCGAAAAATTATTATAATTTAACGTTGAAATCCAAGGAAGAGTAAAGAAATCCAAATAAATTCCCCTTGAGACGATATCGATTTCAGATCGGTTTAAGATTTCTCTTTGATAAAATTTGTCACTGTCATTTTCAAGAACACGCTGCACACATACAGGTACTTTCCTAAATCCATTTGACGCGATATAAATATCGTAATGCGTCCCGTAATGTGCCAGCCGGAAGGTATCACGTACGTGCACTTGCTGTACACACGCTTAAATTGTGAATAATAATAAATTTTCATCATACGTCTACGTTGAAACACGAGCAAATCGAGAATGATAGCCGCCACGAACATTTCAGGCATTTATCCTCGTCAAATGCATTTGCGTTATATATTTCATATATTATATTTTTGATAAAATATATAAAATCAATACGCTGTTTTGCCTTAAAGTATTATAATGTCATTGATATGATTAATTATGATTTCCCACTAATGTTTATTAAAATAATAAAAGACAAACTAGCAATGGAATTCATTTGATAATGACATAGTATTGATATAATATTTAAAGGTCATTGGAAATTTCTGTACAATAATTCTAATTTTTACTAATTTTTAATGTCAACATTTTATCAAATATTTTGCGTTAATAAAACACTTCGGTTTGTTCATCCTTCCAGCAGCATTTTCACGAGACGTATATTTCATTTGCGATATTGTATCAGTACCATTATTTTAACGATTATACTGCAGTTTTTAAACGAATGCTAGAGTGCTGTAAGATATATGGCTTTACAAGGTCATGCGCATCTTTTTCGCATAATCATGATAACATACATTTTATAATTAAAAGCCAGAGTTACATAATATAAATTACAGGATTTTGTACAGTTTTTATTCCCTCCGTTATACAGCTTTGCAACTTTATCTGCCAGCTTTTATTTTCAGCGCTAGAGCGAAATAACATACGTAGTCATAACGCTATGGATACTCTGAATCTTTACAAGGTTTGTCAATAAAAAGCAGAAGATCTCAATCGTACAATTTAATATATTTAAAAATTGACATCAGCAATAATACTTTTCGAGCAAACGATATCTTACTTATATAATTAAAGACTGCGAATGTAATTATTAATCGCGCATAAAATTGCGCAAACTCGTAATGCTGTCGGCGAGATGAGAAACTGCCGAAATCCTGATGTATTTATTATGTTTAATCTTCTTTTTCTGCAAAGTGAAGTGCATGTGACGAACGCACACACTCTAGTATTCAAATTTCTCTTTATCTCCTATATATTTATTATCTTTATGAGAGTGCATATACGTACGAACATATATAAAATACTGTCATGCAGCTGCCCGAAAAATTATTGGAATGCCAGACGGAAAACTAAATGAATATCACGCTACATTTACGATTTATAGCTACAATATTCTGCTTTTTAAAAATTTCTATTATAATAATCAACGATTTTATACATACATGTATATATATATATATATATATATATATAAGTATATGTATATATATATAAGTATATATGTATATAAGTATATATATATATATATATATATA
>NW_011626806.1:901514-933735 GCF_000204515.1 Acromyrmex echinatior | reverse complement strand
TTGCATATATATATATATATTAAATTTTGGAAAAGAATTCTCTTATAACTACGCAAATTATTTAGTATATTTGATGATTATTTATAGAAAGTCGGAACATTAATTCAGTTTTTATTATAATATAATATAATATAGTATTATAATATAATAGTAACTATTAATATATTAATGTACTTTTGATAAAAATTAATAGAAATTGTATATAAATCGTTGATTGATTAATTTTTAAGAAGAACGAGTGTTCTTTGATATACGCAATACGATTTTAATAACATTTTTCACTGCCTACGCGAATCTTATTTCACAAAGGCGCTGTGGCAGCATTATTATTTTATAACTATTCGCCGCGTTTAATATGTTCGACAAAGTGGCATTCCTAAAGTTTGTCAGGCAATTTCTCATCCCGATGTCGTTATCGTCTTAAAAAATAATATACCAAAAAAGATAAACGTTGGTCAACGCTATAGTTAGTGTTATAATAATATTATCTTTAAAAAATGAAGACAAAATTAAGTATTTTTGACATTTTTTGATAATTTATATCATTATTAAATAATTTTATGAATTTATGAAATGAATGAATTTATAATTTGCCATTAATGGATTAGATATTTTAATTCAATATTTTATGTGTAAAAATTCGCGTTCAGATGCAATTTTTTTTAAATTTTTGATAGAATAATTTTTTGCAATATTGATATTATGAAATATAGAAAAATATTATTATATTATTAAAGTGTTTATAATCAGTACATCGCAAATACATGATTTATTATTAATGAAGATACCGTATTGTATACTAACAATAAAATTTTTGCCAAGAAACATTTCCGAATTTAAGTACTTAATTCGTTTACTTAATTTGTCAGCAATATCGCTATTTAACTATTGCCAAAAATTAAAGCTTTCATGAAGAATACAAGACTTCTTAAAAAGTTGTTTTTCTAAGAAAGTATCAACTGGCGTATGTCCATGATTTAAATTGAATTAAGAAATTGTAGCGTGAGAGGCTTGTATATATTATAATTTTAATGTAAAACATTAATAAGATTCGTATTCAGAACGCGCTTTTATAATTAGCGCGTTTAACATACAGTTCACATATACTACAGAATTTCATACATAACGTGTATTTATCGATAAAAACGCATTCTGAATATCGGTCTACAGCTCTGATAATTCGAATGTTATTGGTAGTACGAGAACATATCTTGTTCGAAAACTACTTTGTGACAATCTTCATACGATAAATTAACCAAAGTTTTCACCATCGGTGTTTACCAACGTTCTCTTTCCGTATGTTTTGCCAATTCGTCCACCACCGTCGTGGATCCCGTAGGCACGTCGCATACCATAAGTCGCTCGACCGCCAATCAAACCACCGAGGCTATTTTCCTGTTTCTAGCTCTCGGTAGTAGGCGGCTATATTCTACGCTACGATGATAACCTGATTAGCTTGGCCTCGAACTAGTTCGGAGATGCACCGTAGATACAATCGGAATCGGAAATGAGAAAACGAAACTCAATGAAGTTATATAGAAAATCAAGTTTTTCACGTGGGAATGGTCTTTTGTCCAGCACCCCTTCATCACACTTTTGCCCCTCTATGCATTTGTACTTTGCTGCCCTGGTCCAAATCTAGGGAAAACCAGCCTTTATCGTATCTTCTCCTTCGTATATAAATATATTTTGTCGATTATATATATTAGGAAATAAAGGCGAATTTGTTTCTTTTTCTATTCTATATAGATTTCGCCGCGAAAGACAACACACTGCCGATGTAGAAAAGGGTGATGGCAAAGATGCCAAGGATGGCGAAACGTCGCAAGCTAAGAAGCTGTCTACCACCGAAGAAGGTGGAACAACTGTTGCAAAAACGCGACCCGGCAAGTGGGGGCGTTTATTAGGTAAAATTAAAAATAAATTTTTATTAATCTTAATTGCATGTAAAAAATCAATTAAATTAATGAGATATATAATGCGCAATCGAAGAATGAAATTAAAATCGTACATTTATTGAGAAACTTATGAAAACGCTTATAATACTACAGGTAGTTCAAGTTTGGACACTGGTAGCGAATCGGGTACGGCTGGCGATACATTCAAGCGATCTCTTAGCGCAAGAGACTCGCGCCCGAGTTCCAGCGCCGGCACCAACAAAGTCTTCCCGAAGCTAGGCAAATTGGGAGAGCGCACAATCGAAGAGAGCGGCGATAATATCGAAAATCAGAAGGATGCTCAACAACAACAAGCACCGCAACAACAAACCCTCAGCGTGGACTCAAAGCAGTTGCAGCTGCGACGTCTAGAAAGCTACGATGGTGGTCTGATTACACAGCAATCGAGTCACGAAAGAGAGATTCTTGCGGCGGTATTGGAAGTGAAAGTGGATTTAAAGTTAGAAGTACAAAGGGTAAATCAGCGGCTAGCCAAAATCGAAGACATGCTGCAGGCACTGATGAACAAATTGCCAGCCGCCGGATCGTCCAGTGGTATTAATGGCAGTTCTCAGCAACAGAAGATTCCGAGCTTTACTCTGAGCGGTGTTCAGAGTCAGTCACCTGTCACTCCGAGCGCAATAACATTGGTTCAGTCCGCGACTCAGACTACGGAGTATAGACCATCGATCGCTACCACGTCGACATCCACGACACCGAGCGAGGGATATCGGGAGCAGTCGACGACGACGGAGCGAATATCAAAGAGCGGTCAGGAACACCACCATCATCATCACCATCACCATCAATCGTCGTCATCGCGGGATGTCAGCAAGGAACTGTTAGAGCGGCTTGCGCAGGCTTCCACGTCGCGCGGTGACGATTCGAATGCCCTGGGACCGCTTATCCTGCGAAAACGCCGCAGTAAATCGCGCAATAAAGGTGCGGCACCGCTCGCTCCTCTTGCCACGCAGCCGATGAGCCCATCAGAAGCCACGGAGACTACCCAGATGCTTGAGTGTACCGATGATCGGGATTCAAGCAGTGGACCGACCGATAGGACTGTCACAGACAGAACCGCCGAAAGACCCGACCGTAAAAGACCACCGCCCAGACCGAGGGAGTATTTGTGAAAGTTCTTCTTGCGTCGATTATTTATTTTCTTCCTCTCCTTGAGACAATCTACCGCGACGCGGTCAAAAAACTTCATTCAATACGCTTGGTAGTTTAGCCTTTCGTAAGAACATGAGTCCGCTGTACGATAACGCGCTCACAGTTATCTTATTCTAAAACGTTCATGTATGTACATCGAACAATAGCCATTGTTTCGTTTCTCTCTCGTTTGTATATTTGCATGCATGAACAATGGCACGTATCGTGGCTTATCGTTTTCGTGCAACTGGAAGATCTAGTTGTTCTGGAAGATCTATAGTTGTTGGCTTTATGCGCGTGCTTGAACTTCTTCGATTACATTCGAGTATTGAGTGTGAGTAAGTTTATTCTGCTTCTTCTGAACAGCGGACATCTGTTAACGAATATAACGATAATTATGTTCATATATCGACTCTGATAATATAGACATAAAAGATATTTATAAAAAGAAGAGCTTCGTTAATTGCTCTTCAAAAATGAGTGGAGGGAAAGGTGAGGTGACTCAAGATTTCACGATGAAGCGCCTCGAGCTAATGAAACGCCAGCGTAGTTCTACTTGGCCAAAAACGGCATGATTATTGAGGAAACGATGTAAAGAAATGCATCTTAAGTACGAATTACTCGCTAGCGACGGCTTCTTCGAGACACATCGAAACTCTCCGAGGGAGTGTATCCATCCCTGTATACACATACACATATACACACGTAGGTAGATATAGATTCACATGCATCGTATAGTGAATTTCACAGTAGAGTTTCATAGCGATTACGCTACATTTCTAAGCCTCTTTCCGGCCACAAGAACAGTCACATCGACACCAAGCCATCTCTCTTAATAAGGCAGCATGGCATTTTGTAATTATTAAGCCAAGCATGTGATTCGTGATATAATTTGTAATGGTGGTGTATAACCAGATTGTCAAGGTTGTATAGTCGGAACCGACCAAGTATATTAATCTTCAATAAATATCATAAAGACATAAAGTGGATTTTAGGATCGAGGACATTGAGAATATGTTACAGAAATATAAAGTAAAAGCTAATATAGTACAATAAAATAATTAATCTTACATATAAAAATGGAATAATTAAAATTATTCCTCTTTCAAAAATATTTCACGGCTTTTTTATTAAATAGTAAAGTAGTAATAAAAAAATAACAAAATTTTAGTACGTATTATAGATTCCATGATACTGAAATGTATGGTACCGCAAATGTAAGTGACTTGGTACAGTGTAAGTAACTTAGGATAGTATGTACTTTTGTTAAATTCAGTCATGGTAACCATCCATGAGTCAATAAAGAAAATTTAAAATTTAAACTTTCTGTTTAGAAATTCATGGAGAGATATTACGATTGAATTTAATAAAAATACTTGTTGTCCCAAGTCATTTACATTTACGGTTCTTGTTGAAGACTTAAAGATCTAAACAGATAAATAATTTTTTTGGGATTCAAGTAATTAATGGATATAAAGATTTCTAATCTTCTCTGAAAAATAGAAACATTTCCGGAATAATTTTTTTCTAATATAAATTTAAACAAATTATTTTTAGTAAGTTATTGTCTCAAACACATTTATATTGCGTCCTCATTTTTTATTAATTCTACACGATTAAATTGAGTTATTTGAAAAAGACAACTGATTAAATTGAGAGTATATGTATGGTATTTAAACATATTTTCCTATAGACAAACAGAATATGTATTGCAATAGAGTAAAGGTACCTGAATCTAAACTCGAAGGCTTTATTGCGTCGATTTAATTTCCTTTGAAAGGAAATTGATCAACGATTTTAAAATATGTGATTTGACTACCGACAGATAGAGGAATTTTTATCTTGGTTGAAAAATATTTAGAAATATTTTTTTTAAATGTATATTTCTCTTTTTTACTTTAAATGCATTGAGCAGTGCTATCGAACAATGCTGAATAATTATAGAGCAGAAGAACGAAAATGAGAACTAATTGAATACTCGAAAGATCTCATCGTATTTGACAAATGGAATTGCAAATATGATCGTTCTATCCAAGATGGAACCGTCGACAAAATCTGTTGCATATTGCAAGTATAACTTAAACAGTTTCGATTGAAACCGTAATTTAAAAATTTTGAATAAATTTCACGTAGTCTAATTATTTTTGTTATATTTTTTAATTAAAAATTTTATCATTGTTATTTATTACAATACATATTATATACATATTGAAATCATAAATTACGAAAATATTTTTTATAACATTTTGTGTTGCTTTTTTACTTAATTATTTATTTGATAATTTAATCATATTGCATTTCACATGACGAATGATTATAAAGCAATGAACAAGTGTGATTTAACTTGAAAATTTGCTCTTCAAGTTAATGAAGATGTTAATTTGTCAAGAGAAATTACTCGTACAGATAGTATTGTTACGCAGAGATGGCGCTACATTCATAAATTCGTATGATATGTATACGAAGCCAAAACAGCAATATTAGATGTATATATCTTGTAATATGACATGTATATATATATTTGCATAATCATTGACCATGCAGACGTGGGAGGCGCGCTGCTGCTGCTACTGCTATAGACGAGAATGGCGTCTTTGCTAACAAAACAAGTCGACAATCAATCTTTTGCAAATATTTATTAGATTCAGCCTTATCGTATATATATATATATAATTATATTCAAAATTATCGTATAATTATATACGATTTTAAATTACTTGCCATTGCTATTTGCGAAAAAAGAAGAAACAAACTTGTTTTAACAGCGTATTATTTTTTACTTTTAATCACCTTGTTGATTTTATATTTTTATAGTTATGCAATTGTAAGAAATTAGTATTTTTCTATATTCAATCAAGAGCCGTGAAGAGCAAAGGCACAATTCTCATCACCGAAAACATTTGATCAAAACGAAAGTATAGACGCAAATACGTGCACACACGTAAAATACACATACACATATATTTGCGCGTGTACATATTTATATACATATATAAATATAATAAGAGGCAAAGAATATATATATATATATATATATAAATAGAGAATATATAATTTCATGTTATGAAAGAAAAATTATCGAAAAATCGAGAACTTTGTTAAATAGATTTAGAGACAGAAACGATATAGCTGGCTCTATCATAGTTTATATACTTATATGCAAAGAAAAAGATTTAACACTGTTGAAATTGTAGTAGTTAAGCCAATTAAACGATTAAGTCTATCGCTCATCGATTATATTGAAATGCGATACGCTGAAATTTCATACACTAATCATATCGCGCGGGCCGTTATACGCTAAAATGCTCGACTTTTGCAATTTCCACTCATTTTCGTGAACAATAGGATTTTAATTTACAATATATGGGATTATCATCCGTGTGTTTCAACCTAAAATATACCTGAATCTAGCGCTATTTTGAATGGCGTATATTGATCGAAATTTGTATTATCAAATAAAACTTAATCATTGCAAAGTCAATTAAACTTAATAATTTTGAAGTATTTAACATTCAGAATATTTTAATTTTCAATGAAATATTATAACTGTCGAAGTTATAAGTTATTATAACTGTCAAACAATATTTTTACTTTTTATCCTTTTTATCCTTTTTTATCCTTTTTTATCCTTTTTTATCCTTTTTTATCCTTTTTATCCTTTTTTATCCTTAATTATCAGAACTTACAAAATGTTTAAGTTTTTAATATTTAAAATTTTAATTTTCAAAAATAATTTCTATCATAACATATCACAAAACAAAATTAATTTTAAGTGCCATAACAAAAAAATAAATGATAAATATTTTTTACTTAGTTTGAATTAAATTAAAAAATTGAATAATATAATACACGTATTTTGTAAAACCGGTTTATGTCATAAGATCCGAAAGATGAAAAAAATTAAGAAGATGAAAATTCAATTTCTTAATTACAACTATCTTTCCTATACAATAATGAAAAACGTAAAATATTTGCATAATATGGAAACGCACGCGATGTGAATCTGAACGATAATTCCGCGCTTTATTGCTTAAAATTGTTCACCGACCGTAATGCTAGTTTTGTTTGAGGATCACAATTTCTATTTGTTACTATAAGATACAATAAAATATGCTTACAATTCAACGAACTCTAAATAGCAGCAGTATTTCTTTTAAAATCAATGCGATAAAGTGACAGCGAGGTAAGAAAAAAGATGTATAGAATTTCGATTAATACATAAATAAATGCGAGAGTTTGTTATCCAATTATTCCGTGATATTTATGCACAAACTTAAAGCAGTATCACTTTCGATCAGAGAAGATGATTTCTGTTAGCTCTGAAAACTATTATACAACCGAATGTATGACAAAAGATATAATACGATAAAAGTTAAAAAAAAACGAGAAAAGAATTTGGCGTTTAAATAAAAAATACTAATTGAAAGAATTAGCACAACATTTCTTTTATTATAGAATTCAGAGTTTCATTATCAAGAGAGAAAACAAATATAATCGCTTATAACAATATTATGAATATCATTGAGAAACCTTTTAACATTTGAATTCGATTCTTGCCAAAATTTATGTTATCTTCTCTTTCTTCAAAGCTAATTGAAATCTGCTAAATCTTTAATAAAACATATGTGATACTGCAGCTTTAGATAAATATTAATTATAAGTATAGAAAATACAGTAGTGTAATAATCTATATTTCTCAAAGAAAGAATATGATATTAGACAAAGAATTGCTCGTTAAATATTGCGCAGTTTTGTAGAAAAAAATCATGAGAGGAAAACAAAAACGAGCGTAAAAATAAACGTGCCCGCGTGTAAAAAGAAATAGCTTTCTCCGTTCGCGATCTGCCCAAATTGCTTTTAATATTTCACTGTTTGGTTGCGTTAATAATTTTTATCTATTGCGAAAATCTTTGCAAAAACTTCATCGAGGCTGTGCGATGAATTTTTTTTCTTTATTTTTTAATTTGAGGAATCATACAAACAAAATATAACATAGAAAATCCGTTTAGAATATTTGAAAATATTTAAAGACGGTCATATTTTTAATAAAAATATATTTTGTGATTCAAATTGTGCAGCTGGGCAGGTCGTTATGGAATGTAAACAAGAGAATATGGATGCAATACGATTTTACGATTTTTTTATATCAGCTACTTTGCAATAATATGAACAATCGCCATTCGAACGACAATGTCGAAACATGAGTCGTCGTCCCTGACCTTATGTGCTTATTCGCTCGAAACAAAAAGTTTCAAGAAGTCAATTCTTGCGACTCGTTACAACGAGTTATTACACGGCATGTACAAATCCGCGTTCGAAAGTTGCTGCGAAAGCTTTGTTGTCCTTGATCATCAAAAAAGTTATTCCCATATTATATAATTGTATTAAACTTTATATTTTAGAACAAGCGAAAAGCCTGTTAGAATAAAACGTATCGAATTTCATTATCGAGTTGGTTTATCAGCGATATTCATAGATATTTATATTTTAGTATAAATTAATTTTAATCAGAATCAGAAAAAAGCGGCGATTCAAATCTTAATTTTTTCCAACCCATGCGACATTGATTAAAATAAACTTTAAAATGGTGTAATTTATGTATATTACTATTATGTTATTATGTATACAGCCATGACACGCTACGTAGCATGTCACAATCACCGCGTGCGATCTCGAGAGCCTTAAATGTAAGGAAATTCGGAATGACGATGACGACGAGAGTATTCGCAACGACCGTCGAAGAAGCCGTGATAGGTATTGTACGAATTTCCTGAAAAAAAAAAAAATGATTGAAAACAGAAAAACTATAAATATATAAATACATATATACGTACATATATACATATATTAATAGAAGGGGGGAAAAGATTTTTGCTATAACACTTCGTCCATTTTTCTATATGGGCAGCTCGTTGCACTCGTAACACAAATCCTTGGCCTTTGTAAATTATTATTCCCTTCAGCCATTTTTCCAACGAGAAACACCCTCTGTTTTCACGATACAATGCAGAAAGTATGTGTACATCGAAGAAATCGAACGGAATCAAACAGAATCGAATTTGATTTTTGTGCCCCCTATGACTCTCTCTCTCTCTCTCTCTCTCTCTCTCTCTCTCTCCGTTTCTTTCCTGCAAAATTGCCTACTAAACGATAATAATCTCTTGGGATTCGATTTCTACGATAGCGTGACCACTCTTTACTAACAATGGGACTCTTGTAAAGCTTTGCGGGGCCCAACAGAAAGCGATCTGATGGGTGGATTTAAGTAAGAATTTGCGAGAGCATTTTCTCTGCCTCTCATAATTTGAAATTGAAACGATCATTGACGATTGATGATATGACAGATAATACGTATCTCAGGTATTAATGTTAATTCCTGAGTGGAAAGCACGATGACATCGGCATAACAAGCATGACGACACGTTGCAAGAGAATCGAATGATTTAATGAGAATTGAATGATTCAATGTATCTCATAGAAATAGTATCATTTCATTTACGATCAATTACGTGCAAGAGCGAAAGTCGCATAGGATCATTGATTTGCGTTCAGCAAACGTTTAGTCTTCCTATTGTCCCCAAATTCACGCGTTTAAAGTGTTAATTGTGTAAGAAATATGACAGAGAACAAATACGAAAAATTCGTCCAAAATATTATCCAGCAAATCATCGTCAATGATCGCTTAAAAAAATATCCTTGAGAAATCAAATTGTAGCATCGAAACGAAGCCTGGCTAGAATACTCAATGAAAAAGCTGCTTTCAAACTTATAATAAAAACATTAAAATCTATATTTCCGTTGTGTTTTATTTCGAAATATATTATATGAGGATCCATTATTCATATCTTTTCGCATCTTTTTTATAAATAATGAAAATTTCTTTATTAAATAATTTATAAATTAATATACGTAAAACTTATTTCTCTAAAACTTAATTAATTATTACTTAATTAATATAATTTTATGTTAGATTTCATAACAATGTTGCAATTGTGAAACTTATTATGTAATTCTAATCAAATAATCTTTATGTTTAGTAAAAAACAATTTACTTTAATCGATCTTTACGCAATTTGTTTTTTGACGTAAACAGTTGATTCAATATATATATATATTCTACTGAATATCAGTTGAATATATATATTGAATTGATATATTGAATCAATTTGTTTAACATAATAGAATGTTTGTTCTTAAAAATTGTTGCTACTATTTAAAAACGAATCTCATGTAGTTACGTCGACTATTTATCTTCTATTTTAATTGTTTCTCCACAACGTGAATGTAAAATCCAGGATTCTCAATCTGATTGAGCGGTTTAAAATCACTGTAAATAGTGTGTTTCGCCCTGTGGCTGAATATTTCGGTCAACATGTCGCGAAAAACTGTCAATCTGTGAGGATAATATGACAATCTAAATTCGCTGATATATTCGGGATCTTTGTTTTCCTCGTCCAAAGTGACAATGTAATCCATAGTAACGATCTTCGGTTTTCCACAGACAAAAAGCACTGATGTCTTGATATCCGTCATATGCTGACTCTGCGATATGAAAAGTTGACAATTTTTAGTCCAAAATTTTCTCAAGTGACAAGAGAAAATTTTACATTTATTCATGTATTTCATACATTTATATGCCTCTAATACAATAATTACATTTGTTTTTACTTACATTATAATATATGCATTTTGGAGGAGTTTGGCCGGTTTTGATTATATAATCGTAATTTCTGTGATCGATGAGCAATAAGCCCCCCGGCTTTACACAACGTTCAAAATTTGCTAAGGCTTGTCTAAGAACAATGAAATACATATTTTATAAATAATAAAAATTCATAAAACATTCTGCATTAAGCTAATACGATCTATATGATGAATTTAATACCTCTGCTCTCTCTGATCATCAAAAGTATCAGGCATGTGGGCAAAACTATTTCCCAAACATATAACGGCATCAAAACCTTCTCCAATAAGATGGTTAATATCGTTGGATAGAGTTAACCAATTCGCTTCTTCGATTACTGTAATAACAAAAGATCAAGATAATAATAATTGCAAAGATATATTTCTTGCCAGACTTAAAGAATTTTTTTATAATAACATATATATATGAGAAAATTTTTGCTTTATTTTCTTGGACTTTTTTAAAGGATTTTATAAGGAAAGTATTTTTCAATAGTTTAAAACTAATTAAAGTATATGTTTGAGAATTATTATATAAATAATTTAAATATAATTGCTAGTTTCAATTTTATTGATATATAAATTATATATGTTTTCAATCATATTGAAATCACGAGATCAAAGGCTAGAAAGTAAAAAACGAAAAATTGCGATTGACCTTTGCTGATAAACATAAAGATCCTTTTTATACTTTTATTACTGATAAAGAAATTCGTTATAACGAATAAACAGTTACTGTTTTTGAACGATAAACAATTGTTGTATCTTGAACTACTTTATCTGGTTTCAATTTCACAATAATCTCGCGTAATTATATAATTAATATTTAATCAGATTCTGCATATGTTAGCAATAACAACTTTTACGTATAACGATCATAAACGCACATTCTTACATCATGTTATTTTGAGTTTGTATAGGAAGACGAATTAAATAGTTTAAGTTTTGAGATAGTTGTTAAGTTTTTTGTTTTAAACGAGTTATTTTATCATGTGAATCATTTCCTCTACACTGGAAACAATCCGCTGAACAAATAGTAATCTTACATCAACACAGTTAAATTTTCTCAATAATATAACTGTTATATATAATGTGTCATATTACACATTTACATTGTTAAATGAGAATTTATAACATTGATTGCTTGTATATCGTAATATTGTAATGTACTGTTCGTGTTTAGCGGCATTTTAGACAACAGTTCTGTATGTCTTAAAGCTTATATTGAATCAATTAATCACCTCAATCTACTCTAATGTAATTTTATCGCTTGAATTATCTTCCTTAAATTTTTTTCTAATTGTCTTTAGTCAAAAAATTCGATCTTATCGAAATATTAAATATCCAACTTGTTCACCCCAATTATCGAAGGCAGGCTCCTTTCTACGATCCCATCTGGATTTTAATGCGTACTTGAGCATTTTATCAGACGCATCAACGCTGACGACTTCAAAACCCTCTTCCAGTAGCATTATGGAATCAACGCCAGTACCGCAAGCAACATCCAATATTCGACGACATCCCTTCTGCCGCAGCAGACCCACCAGGAAATCCCGATAGTTCTGTGTACGTTGATTCTTATCACCAATGAAGACCTCCCAGACTTTTGCCGCTTTGCCGTCTGCGTACTGATCTTTGACACCCTCAGCTGGCGTACCAAGAGACCGGGTACGAAATACGGAATCCACCATCGCGAGGATATGAGACCTTACAACAGAACTATGGAACCAACGCACATTTTACCAAATGTAATTGTAATATGAAAAGACAAAAATATATCGAAAAAAATTAATGAACTAAAAAGGAATATTTGTCGCTATTTTGTCTTTGTCATTTCGATCAGTATATATCATATACATAAATGTATAGCACAAATCCCAGACAACAAAAAATCTAAAATCGAGACATAAGACGTCTTAGGTATTTATAGTCAAATCTTATATTTAAGACCGTCTTAAATACAATCTTAAGATGTCATGAATCAATCAGAAAACTGCCTTAGCGACTTAAGACATTATTTAAAACGGTCTTAAAATAAGAACCGACTATAAATACCAACTTTAAAGATGTCTTTGAGACAAGATGTCTTTAAAAAAAAATGTCCTTTAAGACGTCTTATGTCTCGTTTTGGGATCTCTTTTTATTTTTCTTTTTTATTATTTCTTTTCTTAATTATACTTATTATACGACCATGTAGATTTAATCACGAATATATTTACTCTCATTATAGTATCTTACATAATCTCAGTTGACTATTTTTCTTATTATCTCACGTTAGGTTTTTTTTTATTACATTATATATGTATATATGCTAATTGCTTTTTTAAAATAATCAGAGATTAATTGTGACGAAATTCCTATCTGCAACATTGAGATGGCTTATATCATACTGTTCCACATAAATTATTGTTATCTCACGTAATGTAATCAAGGGCTCTTGGCATAAGTCAAGCGTGCGTTAGATTTACACTAAGGACAAATGGGAGAAAGGTGATCTCTCCCTAGTTTCATATTACAATGCCACGTGTCTACCGGGAGTAATTCCATTGTCTCCTAGTATTTTCTATTTACTCCCGAGGATGTTAAGATCTAATTAAGCGTTCTAATTAAGCGCAGTGACGATTTCGATACAAGATTAAACGCGGAAACGTGTAACTAAATGTGTTAATGTAATTCTATGTCATCGACACATTCGACCTCAGTGACATACAGCGGAAGAATTCTTCGTGATAATCGATATTGATTAATATACATATGAAATATTCTATACGTATTATATATATATGTTATATATATGTATATATGATTATATATATTTATATTATATATATACTATTTTTATCATGTTTAAAACACGCAGATCCGAACTGAGAGAAAAGGGGAAAAGTGATCGATGTGATGCTCAACTTTACAAAATATAAAAATGATTAACGCATTACAATTGTATTTCGTTTGTATCTTAAAGAGTAAAAAAATAACAGAGAAATAAAAAATGGCAAGTATGTAAATTTTTTAATTTAAAAAACTTAACAAAAAGAAGAGCATAAATCTATAGCACAAGATATTGTTTGTAATATTTAATATATCATTACATTAATAAAATATTTTTTAGACGTCTCGGCCACAATCTGGCCATCTTCAGTAAAATCACAAATATTCGTAAAACGCAGAATTACATATATTTGACATTAAATTCAGCCGTCTTATAATATAACTATGTATAAACGTGTTCTTTCATCTTGTGAAGGTGCATCGTAGAAATTCTTCTTTTCAATAATGATTGTTCTGTATCTAAAATTCTAATATTATCCCAATCCAATTCGTGCATTTCATTCAATTGGTGGCGTGAAACCACTGACATTTCAGAGATGGATCTTCTTATGTCAATCTTATGTTCTTTGATTCGAATTTTTAATTTCCTTTTTGTTTGGCCAGCGTAAGAAGACTCACAATTTAAACAATTTATCTTATAAACTCCATGGTCCTCTTTACACAAACGATCTTTTCTAGTTTTAATAAATTTATTTATTCTAATAAATTTATTTATAGGTTTATAAGTAATATTAAAGCCTTGACTATGCGATAATTTGTTAAATTTTTCCGATACTTTACTTAAATATGATATTAAAAAAAACTTTCTTTAAATTGGAATTAGAATCGTTTTCATTATTATTACATTCACTATTTTTATCTAAATTCGTTCTATTTTTCTAAAGTTTTAATTTTGTTTTTTATTGTTGAAAAAATGAATTCCAGAGGATAACCATTCGTTAGCAGAATGAACTAAATCAGAAATATTTTTTCCTGAAATTTTGGATAGGATAAAAACAATATTTTGTCTAATTGCCCGATGATTACATCCCTTTTATGTACTAATGAATGATTCAAATAATAATTCAAATATCTCCCTGAATTAGTAGTAGGTTTTTTTATAAATATCGAAGATGATTCTTCCTTCTTGTCTCAGTTTGACATCTAAAAAATTAATGCCATTTTCGTCGCCAAAATCAATTGTAAATCTTAGCCTTTCATGATATAAATTAAACAATTCCAGAACATTCTCTACTTTGTCTTTATGCACGGACAATACAATATCATCAACATAACGGAAATAAAAAGACGAAACAATATTATTGGTCGTAATAATTTCTTGTTCTAAATCTTGTAGAACAATATTCGCTAATATAGGGGACAATGGAGAGTCCATTGGCATGCGAAAAATCTGTTTAAATATTTTTTGTCAAATTTAAAAAATGTAGAGTTAATTATAATCATAATTGTTTTTACAAACTCATGGAAAGGAATATATTAATGATAGGTTAATTTTTTAAATTAGAATCTGGAAATTCTTATTCTACATTCTTGCAATATGATAATTGGCGCTGCAACATTGTTGTACGATGCACCTTCACAAGATGGAAGAACACATTTATACATACTTATATTATACGGCTGAATTTAATGTCAGATATATGTAAAAGATAAGAATATGCAAACAGTTCAGTAAACTCACTTTTTTAACAACTGGAAAAGAAAAAATTTAATTAAACTACAGCAATATACGTATAAAAATAAATAAAATCGATACAAATCTAAATTTAACAACACAAAGATCAGATATTTTTTTCCTTCAAAAGTATGCATCAAGTTGATCTCTATAATTGCACTTATTATTTCTTCTGTTATGAAACATCATACCTCCAACAATTCGATCCGAAGAGGAAACTCTCGTCCGATACTGAATATCAATACAAAAACTGCATTAAATGAAAACTGCTGCAGTGATACAGCAATCACCGCATTTATATACGTCGTGATAATAAGAGTCGCTGCGATAATATGCGGATTCGCACACCGTCACAAGCCAATGTGTGATTCTACTGAATTACTTCTTAATATGATGTAATAGTACATGATACTGACAGTAACGTTCTGTTTAGTAACGTTTGATAAAAACGAACAATTCACGCAAGTCATCAATTATATCTGGGCAATTAGCAAGTGCCTCACTTTGTATTCAACTGTCAATTAAATATTGCCAGTTACTCGCGACTCTCAAATCTCTCCTCGTAATCAGAATTCAACATATAACGCTCTTATTTCTCTGTATTATCTTTTTGCGAATACAATAAATTTTTATTAGCTACAATGATATGTGTGTACAAGTGGCAACTGATAAACAATATTATGTCGGATGCAATTTTTGTTAACAGTTTCCGAAAGCTTCAAAAGTTATGGGAGAAAAATAGGCTCTCAATATGAGGTGTGCCACCATCGAAGGTAATGCTGAAGATAATCATGTAAATAATTTGATTATAATTTTTTCTGTCAATGTAATGTGTTCACTGTGCGATTGCGGTATTCATTTCAGTACATTTATTTTGTTTCTTCTATTTGACTATATTTAAAATCTTCTCATTTCTTATCAAACGAACTATTTTTTTGTTCGAAGTTCGCACAAATAAATATTGTTGTCTGATAGCTCGAAAATTCGAAACTAGTGTATTTCACATACTTTGTCACAATAATAGATGCAGGAAAATGTATATACAAGTATTAATGCAAATATCGTTGATAATATTTATTTCTTTGATATATTCTAAAGATTACGTATTTCAATGTATAGAGAATTTATAACGTCATGTTACGTCATCATTATCAGGATAGTACATTTTATATGACACAAGCGACGAGTTGATGACTTGCAAGTCAATAATCTAGCAGATCTAGCTGTAGCGAATAAATAAAACTAGAAAAATAATCGTAATGTGTGTTTTTACAATATTTATTTAATATGATACATATACGAGGTTTGGTTAATATAAAAATGGACGTTTGCACGTAAAAAAAAGAAATAGCGTTCTGAAATATATTAATAATATATTCCAAGAATAATGGATTCTTTATTGAAGTCAACAGAATATTCGTACATTTCTTATAATTACAATAAATACATAACAATAGGATGAATCAATTATTCTTAGTTTATTATGATACTTTAAGTACTACATATTTTACAAGCATAAAAAATGCATTATTATTAACTTTTTCTGTAACAAGAGGAATTACGCATGTGTCTGTGAATTACTCAGTATGCAAATGACAAGCTTAATTATAAACAAAAATAAAAATATTTACCTTTATAAACGTGAAGGGAAGGGCTATACAATATCTCTATTTCAGTTATTGATTGTTCTTATTTTAAAGAGAATACAATCGAGTATAAATTGGCAGTCATGTAGTCAAAGATTGTTATGTATCATTCAACCTCTTGTTTTTATAAACTTATATCTCAAAATACATAACTATTACTTAAATGCAACAAAGTCAATGATAGAAAATATATTCTTTTCATAAAGGAAAAATTTATGATACTGAAATACTTTTTTTGTGTAACGATTTCAAATAATGAGTCGTAAAAAACTTGAATAAAAATGCTCTTAATATATAATTACATAATTCTATTTAATCATTTATATTATTCTTGTTATCTTCTTCCTTCGTAACAGAAATAGGAAATCGACGGTATTGCGTTTTTTCTTATGTGCTTAAATGTTTCAAAATTTTGCCGTTAAATTTATGAACTTTATTTAGAAATATACACAGAATCTCTTCAAATATAACGTTTATATGAAAAGTATTGATTATATGAAGTGCGTGAAAAATGTTAAAGTTCACAAATGAAGAATTTCTAAGTAAATCATTAATTATGCTTAATATTTGGAGTCGTGCACAACAATCTGTCGAGTGCAATAGATTAGTTAAAACACTAACAAGATTTAATTCATTTTCTGAAACTATGCAATGATCAGATGAAGATGTTGAACTATATCACTTTGTTAGATGCAGCAAATTTTTCCTGCGCTCTCACCCAATCCTGACTTTATAACAATTCATACTCTCATATATTTTTCAAATCATCTGGCAGTTCATTCTTAGGATGTTTATTTTCAAAGTGTTGCTTGTAAGTCTTAGGATCTGGCATTTGGGCCTATAAATAAAAAAAAAATTTGTGTCATATCTATGCCAATAAGCTTCTAAAAATTTACAGATAGCTAAGAATCTGACCTTGCATACAGTACACACATGCACAAGTGCTTTCTGCGCTGCCTTTTTTTGATCATTGGCACTGTGTCCTTGCTGTTTCTTTAGTTTCGCGCTTTTTTCTGCCGCCTTAGCTTGAGACTGTATCTTTTGTTGTCCACGAGCCATTCTAGAAATAAGAAGAATCCACAGATAAGTGGAAATGTAACATTGGCAAGGCGACAATAGCATAATCTTGTTTTATTTTTTGTTAACATGGGATTGAATTTAGAATATTAATCTAACATATCCTTCGTTCGGTACAGCAAACACAAAATTATTTGACATACATGTTAGTTGTAATACGTGTTGTATTACAGTTATATTATTGAGTAGAAAATTACAACATACATTAATATATAACTTTGTGTTTACTAAATATCTAACATCTCTCTCTTTACTAGGAAAAATCTAACTAATCATATCCTTCAACAGTTATCACCATCTGTCAATAGGACGAGTCTCCTTCTCTCTTTTTCTCTTATAATTGTAACTATCATCTTTCGAAATAAAAAAACAAAACCATATTGTACCCTACCTAGCTGCCAAAATGAATATCCGCGAAATTTACGCTCGCCAAAATTGTTTACGTGTCTCCCCGGTCGCGATAATCGCGAAAATTGTTACTATATGGCCCGAAGCAAGGTGTAAAATCACTCGTGGTCACTGGAAAAAAAAAGTACAGAAAAAATTTTCTAAGACGAGAGAGAAGGTAAGAGAGAAAGACAACGAGAGAAGCTCAGGATCTGTGATGTATCATCTGGGAGCTCTGCTCTCTCGCAAAATTTCTCTCATCAATCATCTATCTAGTGCAGATAGTGTAAGATAGTGCACTGACGTCTTACCTATCCGCAAACGGCGAATAGATGTGTTCGACAATTAAGGGTTCCTTCCGTTCGACGACTCTGATATTTCTTCCGTGATGACGAAAGCGCAGGCGGTACTCACCGATTATTACCGCAGCGAGAGGAATTCGTAGAGAAAGCTTTTCTTTAGGAAGGAAAAGCCAAGGCTGATGGAGAACAAGTAGAACGCTTTTCATGCGCTACGAGTACGCTGACGCGGGATAAATAGCGCCAATAGCGATCGTCAAAAGGGATCGCGTCACAGAAATCGCGTGTATCGTGAATGCCGTGGCAGCGATCAGCAACGTGTATGCTGTCGCTGGGCACATCTACGATTTTACGATAAGCTGAGAACAGCTGAGAGATCCGTGAGTTTCGGACTATTCTCCCCTCCCTCCCCTTTTGCCGCCGAAATTTGACAAGTTATTCCGAAACTGTCCGAAACTTCCAAGTCGCAACGCGATGCAACTTTCATTTTATGTGGACTGTTCGAAAATTTATTGCCGGTACTGAAAGTCTATAGTGTACGTAACGTAAACTATAGATTTTTAGAACCGACAGTCAATTTTGGAATATAGCTTTGATTGATATTCGTTGGCGCGTATACATATACAAAAAGTAAAGTTTTCAAATGTCAGACGCGCGACATTCGCGGTACTTGTCTACACCGTAAACAGCCAATCACATTTCGAGAATTGTGAGGGTTTAGTCGGTATTCGGGTGCGTTCCGTTATTCGCTGCAAGCCGAGAAAAATCTGAAGCTAGTATTCATAGTTGATTCTTATATTCAAGACCGTCTTAAGTAATGTCTTAAGTCGCTAATGCAGCCTTCTCTCTTTGATTGGTGTTCATGACATTTTAAGATTGTACTTAAGACGGTTTCAAATATAAGATCTGACTATAAATACCTGATGAGAGCTGCATTAACGTCTTAAGACATTATTTATGATAAGACGGTCTTGAAATAAGAACTGACTATCGACCTGAGAGTGGACATCCCAGCCTCTTTCATATACCAAACCTCGTAGGGTAAGTTCACGTTTTTGTTATTACGTAAATTAGACAAGGACAAACAATCAAAGTTGATTATTTGTATTTGTCTAATCAACGTAATAGTATGGAAAAGAATCACAAAAACGTAGACATTACCTTACGAGGTTTGGTACACGAAATAAACCGATATCCACTCTCATATTTTTCTCTGCTGCAAGTATTGAAAATTCATAGTTCACATTACGTATACTATTTTCAGTACTTACAGTGTAATAACGAAACGCAGCCATAGAGCGGTATTTATAATCGGATCTTATATTTAAGATCATCTTAAGTATTATACCTCAAGTATACCTCAAGATGTCATCAACCAATCAGAGGGCTGTATTAGCATCTTAAGATATTACTTGAAACGATCTTAAAATAAGAACCGAATGAAATACCATCTTATATCTTGAAACGTGGTAAAAATGACAAAAGTGAGCAAATTTACTGGATGTTCAATAATTAAATTGCGTTCAGTAGAGTCAACAGTTGAATGAGCGCTCGCTGCTATTGATATATTCTTCTAGATCTAAAATTCTGATTGGATGATTTAAAAGAATACACCAATAACAGTGAGTGCTCATTTAACTGTTGTCTGCTGAACACAGCCTATGAATCCTACAGCGCGTGAATGTCAATTCCAAACGCAGCCAAAGTGAAAATTAACTGAGCAATTCACTCGAATCTTTATCATTTCATTGATCATCTAGTGAATTTGCTTACTTTCGTAATTTTCATCTCGTTTCAAAATACACAATTGGTTCCCCAGGTTTAGGATTTGAATCACAATTTGGTCACAATTTTTTCAGTGGGTCAGTACTCTATGGTGTGTATACCTCATGACTTATCGCAATTGGGGAAAATGGCTGATGATTCGTCGAGACGTGTTTTGACAATTTTAGTTGCCTGAGCCGCCTGAGCCTGATGATCGACTGTGATCGAGGAAGAGTTACGTCGTGGTGGGAAGCATAATTTCCGTGATATTTCTAGCGGTGATATCGTCGTGATGTAAAAGCCAGCAGTGCATTCGCTCAGCACATCCTGTTAATCGTCTGCTTATCCCGTGCGTAACTCGTTTTAAACGTGCTCCGACTTGTTTCTACTGTCAGGAGACATTTGTCGAAAGAATGATATCATCTCTTTTTTTTCAATAATGACATCTGTACGTGAAACGAGTCACTATCGATAAGTAGTAATGTAATACACGAATGTATGTGTGCGTGCATATATGTGCATTACTATGAGCGAATCTATAAGACTCGGCCTGTCATTTTTTCATTTGAGGTATCGTTTTTTCGTTCACGATTATCACGCATGATACAGTATCTATGCTTGACTCAATAATACAACGAGAATATATCAATATGTATCTTTATTCCTGAATTCATTTTAATACTAAAAAGCATCATTTATTTGAATACATATATAGATATCTGTTACATATTAAAACTATAAATTTTCATGAATAAGTATTTCTCTATATAGTAGACACGTTACACAGTGATTTTTATCATTCGTATAGGTGAGCATGCGACAGACCTACTGCATTCTCTGACGTAAGATCCTCCACGTGGCTAGGTGGATATAAAACTTGTGAAAAGTCGGAGTTGCATCATGCCGAATTAAAGATTCCAATGTATATCTTGTACAGTTTCTACAATCATGGTGTAGACAAGGGATCATTAAGGCAATAAAATGCCTGCCATGCAAATTAATAATGGGACAGCACTTTGCTAGTCTCAGAGACTTCTTTAGAATGGATGGTGAAAGACAGCCTACTGAGATATGCGCTAACGCGCTTAGCAACCCATTACCCTTGGATATGATAAATCGAGATGGCAATGAAAGTTTGCCCGATAACGAGACTAATGGCAATGTACCTGTAACGAACCCTAATATACTGCCGAATAGATCAGAATGTAAACTAGAAGGGAATTTGGACAACGATCGTTTAAACTTAGATGTAGACAACCATAATTCTAGATTTGAATCTTTGTATAGTCAACCTGTTGAAACTCAGGATACAAAGCAAGTTTGTAACAATGGTAATGTTACGAGCGAGCCATCATTTAGACAACAACAGGAAGCATGTTGTAGTAGTTCTGGTGGTAGTAACAGTAGTAGCAGTTCTGAAGATAGTCCTGTAAATCCACCTTTAAGAAGATCCTCTAAAACTTTGTCATTTGGGAAGAGAAAAAGTATGTGTATTAAATTAATTTTTCATATACATATTGTAATTTTGTACAAACGATAACTCAAACTAATTTGTTCACATTAGATAAACAGCGCAACAAAGATCAAAGCCCAATATGTAATCACGTTTTATCATCGAAAAAGAAACGTAGCAACTGGGTATTGAAATTCAATTGCGCCAAGAGCAAAAGCTCAAAAAATACTGACATTATTCCCGGCCAAGGGAATGGTAACTCGGATTGTATATGCACCGGTTATAGGAGAACAGAGGAGCATCCTATGGGTGCGGGTATCGTGTTTAATAGTCGATCCGCTCCGCAAAGTCCCGTTCTCGGGCCTTTGCCACCGAGTCCCGTAATTGATTTATCGCGATTTAACCCCGAAGAATATCCTATGGAAGTACGTGTCAATGAAGTATATAACAAATTTTTATATTTTTTTAAAAGAAATTTATGAAAATTTGATTTTACTATATTAATTTTTTTGTTTTTAAAGGATTGTGACGAACGTGCTCGAATGCAACGCGCACGAGAGATGGAGGAAGGCGTTGAGCCTCCTCCCGGTTATAGGCCTAATTATCCTACGAGTATACAAGTTCATCCCAACGGAATAACAGTGGACAGTTTAGCGGCATTGTTCCAAGCACATGCCGGTATTCAAGCTGCCGCTCTTACAGCCTTATCCCAAATCGACTTTACATTAATTCCAAATATCGAAAGACCTGCACACACGCAAGTAAGTCCTTTTTTATTCAAATTTATTTAACATTTATATAAAAAATCATAAATTCTATCGATCCTTTATGAAATAAATTTATATGCTAAAAAATTAAAATTATAACAAATACAAGTATACATATAAAATTTTATCAGTAAGAACACAATTGGGATATAAAAAATGCAGAGATCAACATCAGACAAAAATTAACTTTTAATTTAGAATTATTTGATTCTTAAAACGAAAAGAAAATTTCATTTTATCACAACCATTACAATCAGTCTGAATTAAAAATGATGGTAGTAAATTAATATGATACATTTTTTTGTTTTTCTGGCATGCATACATTCAGTCTCTAAAATATTAGTATATATTTATAATTCATGTTATATATTCACTGTTTTGCTGTTTTGTAATACAGGTCGATTATGTCCATTGTCTGGTGCCGGACTTAAGGTCGATTACAGCCTGCTCTTTCTATTGGGGTAAGATGGATCGTTACGAAGCAGAACGTTTATTGGAAGGCAAGCAAGAGGGTACTTTTTTGCTGCGAGATTCCGCGCAAGAAGAATTTTTGTTTTCCGTGAGTTTCCGTAAATATGGACGCTCATTACATGCCCGGATTGAGCAATGGAATCATAAGTTTAGTTTTGATTCACATGATCCAGGAGTTTATGCTTCCGAAACAGTACGTATATGTATATTTATTCGCATTTATTTCATATTTGCATTTCATTCCAATAATCGATAAACAGGATATAATCATGATTGGTATATATCTTTACAGGTATGCGGTTTAATCGAACATTATAAGGATCCCTCATGTTGTATGTTTTTCGAGCCCATGCTCACTATCCCGTTACATCGGAACTTCGCATTTCCGCTACAGCACCTGTGCAGAGCGGTGATAACCACGCGAACAACGTACGATGGCATAAATAAGCTGCAGTTGCCAAAGACACTTAAGAGCTATCTCAAAGAATATCACTATAAACAGAGAGTACGAGTCAGACGATTAGACACGGAAAATGATTCACACACGGATTGTAGATCCATATCATGTTTACCGATATGAATCTCTTCGTATTAATATTCGATAGAATTTTATTATATGTTGCATAATTATGTTTCTTTACCTATATTTACAGAGTTGTACTGCCGTATCAAATACGAGCGGTACATGCATATAACATTGTAATATCAGGAATATCATCACTCTGACACACAGTTATACAAAATATCATTGCAATATTAGCAATAAAAGAATTGTATTCGTCTTAAGCGATACTAGATACTGGGGGAGATGGCGTAGTATAATTAAAAAAAAATATGAAAAGAGGAAAGATAGGACTTGTGCGATTTCGCGCGCGACAAGTGTCTATATTTATTTGGTGAGGTCTAGTAATCTTCTATGTAAATACATCAGGAAGGCAGTGTTTCATACACTCGCACAATATATTGCAAAATCGTGTATTATGTAAACTTCAATATCATTGCTATTGTTCTTATTGTTACTACTATACTTATTTCTTTATTTTATTTCTAACTACATTATCTTTTAATCATTATTTTGAATATGTATAATTTAATCTTAATTAAAGTTACGGGAACATGCAGTTTGTATTCTGATAATTTTTATAGATTATACCAAAACTTAACGTCTGAAAGGCGTGGCAATTTAATTTTTATTCTTATGAAACTATGCCATCAAATTTAACCTATTTACGTAGCTAAAATTATTTAAAAAAAAAGAAAGAGAGTGAGCGAGAGAGAGTGGGAGAGTCTGCAAAATCTGGTTCATATTACTCCTATTGTGCCTATTTATAATGTTAAATATTATTAGATAAAAGCTGTCTGTGTTGATGTTTCTCATTGCCAGATACGAAAATCTATAATTTGTGTAAATTCTTTAAATTTCAACATATGGAGTGAATATCAGATGCAGTGAATTGAATTTGGAGTAACAATGCAAATTATTGAATATTGATAAATTTGCAAAGTATATAATATTATAGAAATTGTTAAAAGTATTGGTTAATGGTTATTCGTATAATGAACTTCGTATTAAAAAATAAAAATTTAATATTTATTATGTGTATATATTTTACTTATCTCTAATCCTAATATCGGGATTATATAGACATTTTTAAAAAAAGGTCTATATAATGATCAAAACTTACGAAACAATTTTTTTTAATTGTCATATAATTTGTGTAATGTTTTTTTGAAAACATAAAAAAATCTTAAGTCTATCTGCATGCCTATCTAATGTATTTTTGTTTCTTGTTTTTTGCTATTTTTTCTATTTTATTTTTTTATTTATCTGAATTTTGTTTTCTGTCGCCCGAGATAAAAGTGAATAAACTTCGGAAGAAACAGGAAATATACATATAAACAGGAATAGTAGCAAGAAATACAATTATTGTTAATACAGTCATAAAGGAGAGAAAAAATAAGAAATAGGAAACAAAGAGCATATTGTAGAATAGGCTTTAAGCTATCATAAGAAATTGTTCTACGTGATAAATTTTTTAATTTATTAAAAATATGATTTTGACAGATTTAAATGTTTCCATACTTTATACATATTAACATAATAAAACAAGAAAGAAATATTTCAATATAATTTTGCTAAATTGTTCGAAATAAGGTAAATATCAATATCTTAATTTTACCTCTTGGTTCTTATTTTAATACTGGATTCTTGTATCTATGCAGACGTATATCTAAATTTCATGATAAATTTAATACTACTATTGTTATTCAAAATTTATATTTTTAGTATATTTCACATGAATAAATATAGTCTTTTTTCATAAATGGAATTCATTGGAATGTTGAAACAATATAGTTTTTATAAGTACCAGGAACAACAATCAATGGCCTAAAATGTATTGCGTGACTGGCAGCATTACTTTGTAGTTGAAGAGAAAGAAGAAAAAGAAGAGGGCTATAAAAAAAATATCTGTTATATTAATGTAAGAAAAATATGGAGATTACAAGCGATAGATATAACGTCTTACATGCATAATTACAAAATTCTATATTATATAATCTATATTTTCTATTATACTTGTATCATAAAGATTATTGTTATGTTATTTATGCGATTATTATATATTATTATGCACAGAACTCAATTTAATTGATATCGAGATGTTTTAATTGGGATAAATCTAAAAATTATGATGAAGCCATGTAAAAAGGATACGGATAAAATTCCTTTCCCAGTCTTCTACCATATATAATTCAGTAACGAGAGTGTATCGAAAATACCAATACTTGATAAAAGATCGTAAATTTCGTATAACGTTATCCATGATTAATTATCACTTGAACTTCTGGCAAATCGACCTTGATAAAAGAATTATATAAAGAATTATATAATAAGTAGCAGCATTTGTAAAGCACTAAAAAAGCAATTATACAAATGCGCTTTTGTAGCGCTTTGTTAACGCTTTATAAACGCTGCGTGCTACTTGATAAACGTGATTAAACAAACTGATCAATCACAATTAAGAATTTTAAAATTACGAATTTTGAAACTTTACGTTTTCAATAATCTTCAACTGCGATTAATTCGAGTTACATGTGTTTTTCCGCGAGGCACTAAAGAATCACTGATTGTTTTTGTATACTATGACTTTTAATAGACAGTAAGAGAGCTGGTCTCACCAACTCTTAACCTGATCGAAGCCGATGTCAATCGTGATTGGTCAATTTTGCTGAACAGCAAATGCAATTGGTCAGTCCCAATCAATCGATCAAGTTAATCGGAAGTGGTAAGACCGGCCGTAAGTCTGTTCACGTTTCTTACACTTTTTGCACTCAAATCTTCGTATTCTCTCTCTTCAACACCCGATAAATATATATTTATCTTATTTTAAGTGTAAAAGTATTTAACTTTTTAAAGAATCAAGCAATGTGCGAACAGACTATACGATATGTCGGTAACGTCGACATATTTAAAATTTTAAATCGAAAAATTTGTTTTCATGGAACGCGTATTTACGAATTTATATTATTTTCAAATTCGATTGGACGCACTAATGCACGTTGGGATATGTTAAAGGTACGCTAATTTAATTTGAATTAAAAAAAATTTGGTAAAAGTAAAATACAAATATTTCGAATTATAATGTACATATTATATATTTTACTTAACAGAACCATGACATAATAGCTGCATATAGCAGAACATTTATTTTTCAATTGTTGAAAGTTTTCTTCACGCTAATTGGATTATACTTTTAGATCTAGAAGAATGGTCTTATCTCAACAATAACAATCATAAAACGGTTGCAAAACTGTTGTGTTCTGCTCAACGCAGCCATTATTGAAGATTTCACCATTTTGATTTTTTTAGTTTGTTTTATATTTATATTAAACATATGTTACGTCAGTTTGTGTACGACGTAAACATGTCAGTATACATTGAATGTGTCCAATCGAATTTGCCATTTTAGAAATAACGGAGTAATCCCATTTCTATCAATACAATTAACTTTAATCCCAGTTTAATTAATTCTCTATATCTTATATATTGGGTCATCTAAAAAGTATCCGCGGTACTTTGTCACTAGATATATGACCATCAACACACATCTAGTGACAAAAAACCGCGGATACTTTTTAGATGACCCAATATTTCTAATTCTTCGAATTAAAAAAAAAATAAATAAAAAGTAAGTTAAATCAAGATTAATTAATTAAATTTATATTGATAGAAACAAGCATAAGATAAAAATATGTTTCTCCCGGAACAAAACCTACGAAAGATTTCGCGATACATAATTATCGAACTCGTTGAGTGCTTTCCGCATCTCATCGTATTTTGCGCGATCACACGCCTCGCGCAACGGGAGCCAGTCAAACGCTTGATGTTCATTCGACAATCTCACGGGTTTGTCCGGATTGAGCAGCTCCGCCAACCAATAAATAACGATTTTCGGCTTTCCCTTCACTTTATACGACATTTCGTGCCTCGCGTCCTCGAAGATTTTCAAATCATTTGGTACAAATCCAGCCTCTTCTTGAGTCTCGCGCAGAGCCGTCTCCATGTCAGATTCATCCGGATCAACGTGACCTAAGACACCGAGCAACACTGAGTGACCATCAAATCTTTTTTAGTACAAAATTTTTACAGGAATTTTTTTTAATTAGAAAAAAGTGATCTTTAATTTTTTGTTATGTTTTATTCAATTTAAATTCACAGCAATAAAAGAAAAAAAATATAAAAATGTTTATAAATTTTTCATTTTCTTTTGTCAATAATATTAGAATTTAAAAAGAAACTTCGATATAGCGAATTCGGTCACTCATATTAAAATAAAGAAAAACCTGAAAGCGATCATTCCCTAATAACACAAATCTCCAAGGGACGTTCCAAAGAACCTTCAGAGGATATCCCTATGTCCTAAAAAAAAACATTTGCCAGAACGTCTCTCGAATAAAGTGTGTTATTAGAATCTAAGCCTTTTCCGTGTGACGCTCGAAAGCCTCTATCGAAACTAACATTATTTTTATAAAATTTCGTGAAGTAAGTATTACAATATCAATACTGCTGATGAAGTCGCTGTGTCAAAAATTGATGTAGAACGAATCCACATCCACAAATTGCTACATCCACAAATTGTAGATGTAAAGATAATATGCATATATAATTTTATATATGCATACACTTATATTTACATAATTCTTTTACTATAGCGTGATTAAATATTCAATAATAATATTGAGCATTCAATAGATTCAACAATTGGAGTGAGTGCTCGCTGTTATTGGTGTATTCTTTTAGATCATCCAATCAGAATTTTAGATCTAGAAGAATACATCAATAGCAACGAGCACTCACTCAACTGTTGAATCTACTAAACGCAGCCATCACGTTATATAACAGAGAATATATATGTATTATTTCATTATTGAAAGTTGAATGTGTTATGCCATTGCATTTAAATGCTTTATATAGAATAGCCTTTAATGCATTGTGTAATTCAGTGTAGTGCGAATGACCGAACTCTCTAATCACACGTTTCCATAAACTTAATCGCACGATGTGAATGAAACTTTAATCCGTTTGTTCGCTAAGGCTAAGGTTGTCGCGTAAAATTAACTTTAATCGCAATTTACTCTTTTTCTTTTTCTAATTTTATGAATTAGAAAAGCATAAACAGTAAAGCAAACGAAGATTAAAGTTAATCTTATATTGGTGTAACTGAGTCTAATAAATCATTAAAAATAATGTTCAGCTGTCGATGTAAAAGCTGAACGTTATTTTTAATGTTCTAACCTTTAGGCGGCGTCCAGTGATGTTCTCCATACGATGTTTGCATTAACAGGTATTGAATAGTACCTTGAAATCGGCGAAAAATCACAAGACCGCAAGCGCGTTGCTGCAATGTCATGATGCTCAACAGCTGTAAAATCACTCACGAAGACAGTGAAGCCACTGAAACCCGCAATGCCCGTATCAAACCAGTGTTAGAAATTGCATGGAAATCGATTCGACCAATCGGAAAGCAAAGTTTCGGAATAGCGATTTGAAATTCAGGATGATATTCATAAAGTTGTTTAATTTAAAAAAATTTTTGCATTTAAAACAAGTATATATATATATATACTCTGAAATACCAATTTCATCTAATTTTCCAGTATATAATTTCAATATCGAGCAATGATTTTAATCACATGATGGAACTAATTGAATATTCCTTCTCATCAGCACTAAAAATAGAATGCAATTTTAAAAGCGATTGCTAATTATTAATTTAGAATTAATCATCTAATACACATATACATTTCTATATGTACATTTTTAATTAAAAATAATTTTTATAATTGAAGCAACGAAAATTTACTTAATTCGCTGTAAAATTTTGATAAGATGTATCATACAGGTGGAAATAAATTTTAAAAACATATTCGTCCCTTTGTGCGACTTAACGAATATTATACGAAATATTTTCGGTCTTCTTTTACTACCTTCGCAAGCAATGGTCTTCGAGTTCAGAGGAATGTAATTTTATTTTGTAACATTTTTTAATATTGTATTAGCGATATTTATAGAACCCAATACAATACTTATTTATTTCCTTTCTTGAATAGTCGTCCGATTTTTGCAAAGGAGGGTACAACTTTCATTTTTTTCGTTCAGGCATAATTTTATTTTTAAATTTTCTAATGTATCTTTCTTCATGGAAACTGAAAATTATTATGACACTTGAGAAAAAATAAAGAATAAATTTCTTAATCATATCGTTATAAAATCGCTAACAATTTTATATATATGCTTAAATCATTTAAAAATTAATTTAGAGACATATTGATTTAATTTTGAATTCATTTTTAAATTAAATAGATGACAGTAATTTCGTAATGATGTATATATAAGGATTTTATTAACTTTATTTCATACACATACATGATGTATTAATTTTTCCTTGAGTATAGTATGTCATTATTGTGATAATTTTCCAAAGAAAAATATATAAGAAAATGTAGATATAAAACCTTAAACGATCATGAAAAAAGTTGTACTCTTCTTTCTAGCTCAAATATATAGAGATGAAACTTACAATATTAAAAACTTCACGATTAGACATGTCTGTCGTAACAATTCGTTTAACTCTAAGAAGCGTATAATCAGACGTGGCAACCAACAGGTTCTGCTTCTTGAGTGAAATATTTTCCGTATTTCTATATCGTAATTATATGTACACATACACATTAATTGACAGTATCAGAAAGGAATGCGTTCACCCTCTCTCTTCACGATTTTGTCGAAAGAAAAAAAAGAAAATGTTCGACGACTCGATCATGTCGTGACACGAATTCGCACGTTTGACAGGAATCTGAATTGGGAAACAATGCATGTTACCATTTTATTATAAACGTTTTGCTACATTTTGGCTAGATACCGATCACCAGAAAACACTTAGCAAAGCTGTATATGTATGTACCTATCTACAAAGACCGACGTGTCTATGTATGTAATTCACGTATGTGTGTTATGTGCGCGTCGAGTGGTTGTCGGGCGCAGCCACGCGGGCGACTACCGGCGGAAGTAATATATTCTTTCGCGATACTTACATACAAAAAAAAATCACAAGAAAACTCCCCCGGCGTTACGCCAAATTTGATTCTAAGCGTCGCCCGTGTAGCTCCGCGATTCTAATTGTCACTTGAATCCTTCTCTCACGCGTTAAAATTATGAATGTCTTTAGATTTATATCTTCTTCTTCACTTACGCATCGATCGTTAATTTATACATTTATTTCATAAAGCAAGCCGGCGAAGGATGAATTTATGTATAGATTACGATAATTCGTCTATATGTCGGGGATGTGTATTATTAATATGCTACCTGAAGGACCTTACGTTAACAATAATAATAATAATAATAATAATAATAATAATAATGATAATCATTCCTATTGTATGTGTATATCTTTATAGAGTCATTTACAACGGCCGCTCTGGATTTAATTCCTTAAAAGTGATTGGATATATATATATGTATATATATATGTATATATATATATATATATTTCTTTTTCTCTCTTTTAGAGAAGTGTGTGAATATTTGCATCTAAATTGTCTCTCCTTAAAATGTAAATCGATAACATTATTACTATGTCGTTATATTACATTATCTCGCTTATTGGTTCATGGAGTAATCCGATGACACGAAACTGGTATGGTTATGCATAAAGAAGATAAGTCCCGATGCCAGTGCTGCGTTAATCATTTACTTAGAATTTTTGTCAAGATGTTCAGTAACAGACAATTGGCGCCGATACTTAGTTGCTATCAGTCGTTTCATGATCCGCAACACGACGTATCACGATTGTACGTCGTGCTGGCGCGCTGAAGTTATTCTGTATTTTTCAGTGTAGCAAGTGTTAGAAATGTGAAAAATCATTGAGTTTATAGTATGTAAATAAATTAATCATTGCCTATTTTAATAACGTACTTCATTAATCTTAGGCAAATATAAAAAGTTTGCGATACTTGAGTTTTAAAGTGTATTTTATGATTTTGGTGTGTGAAGTTCTCTCTCTCTCTCTCTCTCTCTCTCTCTCTCTCTCTCTCTCTCTCCCTCCTTTCTTACTTTCTTTCTCTCTTCTCATTAATTTTTAGTACCTTCGTAATTGTATACTATATACACCAAGTCTCTAGTTTCGCTCTTCTACGGTTTACGGTAATCCCTAATTTTATTTCATTCAACTGCAAATATACTTCTGAATGAAAAGATTAAATAGTACAATATAGCCAATTATAATACTTAAATTTAATTGTATTATCATATTTCTCGTAGAAATAACAGATCTTGTTATTACTGATGTAGTTTAGATTTATATTTAATTTCAATTTTTAGAATGATGAATTGTGTGTATTAATCACATGAAACACGAGTAATAACTCGATGGTATTTCTAAATTATGTTAATAATTTCTCTGCTTCTACCTTTATAGTATTATGTATACTATATATATACATATATATATATATATATATATATATATATATATATATATATACACATATATATACATGTATATATATAAAACT
>NW_011626806.1:833916-901436 GCF_000204515.1 Acromyrmex echinatior | reverse complement strand
TCTCTTATTTATTAATATATATTATATATATATATATATATATATATATATATATATATATATATATATATATATATACACATACATATACATGTATATATATAAAACTCTCTCTTGTCGTCTATGATAAAAATAAAAGTATTAATAACAATAATTATTACATGTTTTAATCATAATTGGCTAATGTCTATAGTGCTGCGTATTTTCAAACTTATGCTATAGATAAAAAAAGATAAAGTATATCATAAAAACGTTCGAAAAAAATAAACAGTTGCATATTGTGCAACATTGAAATAATTCAATTCATTATTCGTTCATGGCGCTAATGCATTATAAATGATAGATTCTCGTCGATACAGAACGCAACACATGTCTCTCGGTTCTGTAAATTTGTCAAATTATTTACAGGCAAAATCTCTATTAGTAAAATTTTACATACAAGATACATAAGATTAGGAGAAAAACAGGAAGTTACAGAGAAATCTCTTGACGTTGTAGATGTATTGCTTCTTTTATCTTCCATATCATCGCGTTGTTTTATTGTACAAGGAACGTTGTCGCCATGAAAAACAAAATAGATGAGAAATGTTTTATTAGGCACATTTAACAATCCGATTGAATCGATTCTTTAATCTTTCAACATCTTAGTCATCGATAGTATACGCGGTAAGTGTTCAACATTCTAGAGACATATCAATTTGAATGCAGGTACCTTCAACGTCAAGAATAACACGAAACATAATACTGTTTAAAAATGAAGCTATACTTCATGACAGATGTGACGAATTGTTCGATAATTGGAAAAGCAGATCAACCTGTAATGACTGATTATTTTCGTTCGGATGCACATCTTGTTAACGAAAACAAAAATTCAAAATTAATAAATATAGATTATTGTGTCTAATACCAGCTTCTTTGTACGGTTGATCAGGTCAGCTGGACCATCTCTCTTATCTTTCGTTCTTTCCCTCTCTTTTTCTCGCTCGCAAAGCGTTACGAGGACCCGATCTAGTTCTCCATTTTGGCACTCGGGAGTATTTGTATACGTATTAGTCATCACGGATCACAGTTTCAAACTTTTTTCGACGAATCGTTAATAGCGGTACCTCCAACGCAGAAGAGATGACAAATACGTGAGAAGATCTCTATCTTTCTTTCTCTCTTCTCTCTCACCTGACAATGATGTTCGTCGACTGGGACGGAGGAATCGCGTTTAAACGAATATTTCTTGGGTATCGGATTCGGAGTCGGAGTCCCAGAAGAAGAAACAAGAGTAAAACTCCTCGGTGACCACCGCCACTTGGTGGCTACGCTCACGAGGTCGTTATGGGTTGGCGCGATTGGCGGCTAGGGCGCCCGTGGCTGACAGTCACAGCTTGAGCTCGTTCGCGATTTTGCTGGCAATATTTTTAAAACCGATTGATGTCCCGGAGATACGCTTGAACCGTACTCCGTTCAGGGAAAGTCGTGGCAATTTGCAGACCTCGATCTCCCACTGTACTTGGCTGTCCGTCGCTGCCTCACCGTGCGCGCACAGCAACAGGAATCGCTCGCGTTGTTCGTACTGGCATTTGTTGGCATCCAATACCTGGAAGAAGACAATATGATAACGTCTAGTCTCCTATATATAAATGTTATATCATCCGTCTCAAAGAGATAGGTGTAAACAGGCTTAGCTCTGTATTCGTAAAATATATCGCCTTCGATATCGTATGACATTCGGTAACATGCTTCTCTTTTTCAATACCTTTCGGATCTCGGACATTATTTCATTAGGATCTCGACTACTGGTAGTCTTCATACTCCACGTGAAGCGTAGACTGCGCGGTTTGACCTGTTCGTCGTTAGTAGTAGCTCCGCTGTAACAAAAAGATATCTTAAACCCGTTCAATTATCTAAAGCAATTCCAGTGGTACAGGTTTCACAATTACGAATAAATTTAATACGGCGGTATAAATCCAACTACAATAAAAAAAAGTTCTCCATCATGTAGCAAAATTCCGAATACTTCTACATCATGTGGCGAAATTCCGAATACTTCTACCTTGCATATTTTTTTTATGTCTAACATTATGAGAGCGTTTTACGAATTCACGAATTTATCTAAATATTTCTCACGTGTATTGTTTTTATCTATTATTAAAAATTATAACATTATTTTATGCATATTAGGATCAAACTAAAAATTACGAAATATATCGAGTTATGTAAAATGTCGATCTTGTGCACAATGTGATATGTTGTACATTGAAGCTTCAAGCTTGCGATCGTGGCGCAAAAATAAATTCTTAATCCGCTTAAAAGAGATTCTAAGATATAACGTTGTGCTAAAATCTTTGCAAGCTGCCGATAGATAATGTAAAATGGAAATTCATCCAGAATCAAACCCTATGGAGAGTTATAACATACATGCGTGACATGCAAATCATTTATGTCATAAATTTAATTGTAATTTTAGTGTTGCATACATATATTTACATTTATATAGTAAAGAACACTTAAAAGTGAGTTACACAAAAAACAAAAATTATATGTGAATCGTTGCAATCTTGAACATATATTATAACAGATATCATATACTATCGTAATATCAAGTCTTGGGATGTTTTTATGATAATAAATAATAATGAGAAAAATATTGTAATTTATATGTGACTGATAAAGTATGTAAATAATAAGTCAATTGAAAGTTACTAGACAAAAATGACAAGAATCAATCCAGTATGTTCCACACATGTATATATCAAATATCATCTTATGTTAATTATATATAATTAGAATATTTCTTTCCACAGAGCTTTAACCTTAAATTAAAATATAATTTTTATGTTTGCATAATTATCTAAAATATTAAATATTTTTAACGGGCAATATTAAATCACTTTACAAAAATATGCATATTATGTTACACAAAGATCATCGTAGATATCAACGTACGTGCATTAAATATTATATTCTATTTAAACGACGAATATAAGTACGCGTCATACATTGATAATGATCGACAACAAAAAGTTGGATGTACGAAAAATCAAGGAATAAATGAGTGAAATTAGAATACGGATAGTGGTATTATGGTATGTAGCAACGTACCTCACTACTAGGTGCTTGGGGGGTACGGATGGGTCCATGGGGCTGAAATAACAAAACAAAGGCAGTTGCTAACAAACACTAAACATGATAAATTAATCAAATTGTCATATGTATACAACCATCACCATCCTGTCACCATTGCACACTGATTATAACACATAAAATTATGATGTGATGAGCTTAGAAAGTCTCTAATAGAAGTCATATATTGATATTTTCAAAATTACATATAAGTTTCTTATAAAAATTAATGAAAATATAAGGATGTGTAATGTTGATGTGAAATCTCATATCACGCGGATATAAACGTTATTGTTTAAAAGAAGATAACTGTTTTTTCTTTTTTAAGAAATTAAGTTATGCAAATTGTGATCGTGATTCTTTGCCTAAAATAATTTCTGATTCCTGATACGATGTACCAAAGGATAAATGTGTCGTGTAAATGTATAAAAAGAGCCCAATTCATACATAACACATTCCTACCGAGTTACATGCATCGTGAACGCTATAAGATATATTTTCGCACAGGCAAAAACATTCCTTTTATGTATACAAGGATTTAGAAATAAATTAATACAACATATACAAGACATTTTTGACATATTTATTAATGCGAATTTATTACTATTATTGCTCCTTAAAATTATTAAATAATATCTCTATTTTGTTTATATATTATAAGCTGTTTACTGCCCTCCATAAAATCTAAATTAAAAAAATTTCTAAATTAGATTCTTTAAATAAAATGGATTGACTATAATTAATTGAATATCCTAAGGATCCTTTCCGGATGCTTGGACGGGCACGTAATTGGAGTGCAGCAAAGAGCATAATCACTTAAAGACATGTTATATTTATATAATTTGCAAACAAATTTTTTTATCTCATGTTTTGATATCTTTAATATGACGTGGTCTCTTTTCTCTCTCTCTTTCTCTCTCTCTCTCTCTCTCTCTCTCTCTCTCACTCACTTTCTCCTTTAATTGTTCAATATTTTCTCTTTTCTTATTTTCATATACATTAGTTTATTGGGTAATCTTAGATATTACATTTTATTACTTTTATATATAATATATATAATTTTCTAATATCACTTATGTATCCGAATATCGATAAACATGTGACAAATACAAAAACAAATCCTAGTAATGATGATTTTAAACATTCGTTGGAAATATACTATATCAAAATACTAAATATATCAGGATACATTAATTGTGCAATCTCAGGAGATGTAAATGAAAAGTTAATTGGAAATATTTTATATCATACAATAGGAGTAAATATACGATTTTTTAAATATCCTTTATATAAAAGAATATAAAAAAATCATCAATGTCTTAAAAGATCAGAGATGATAAAATTTCTCTGATTTGTTACAAGTAGGATAACATATTCTTAAGCAGCCCGAGGCCATTTTACAGGATACGCCATAATTCGTTAATAAACGTATAATAATAGTTATTTGCCACATAAATGTAGATGCTATTTGCGTTGACCAGATATTATTAATAAATGCTATTGGCAATGACTGTGGAAGGATTAGTGCATTGATTTATCGTGTAACGAGATATTTGAAATACACAATATTATATAGGAAAAGGCACGTATCTTCGATATTGGGGTAACACATGATCACAATTCTCAAATTTATAATATATGCAAAGCCAATACCTGTACTTAGTATTGAAATAAAGTTAAATCGCAGATATATTATTAATATTTTTAATAGCTACACCTCTTATACTAAAGGATTATGCGTATCTTGTTTTTGTAGTTTCCATTAAAAATATGGTAGATAGGTATGATTTCTCTCATATATTGAAAAATATATATATTTCTATGATAAATATGACATTTATAAAAGGTAATCTTGAATAAAAGCTATTATAAATGACAGTTAATTTAATTGGATTTTTAATATTACATTGTACTAAGCACAGCATTGCTCTTTAATAAAAAATTAGCATTAATACTTCTCTTTATTGTTATACAGTAAAATTATCAAAGACATACGTGCTTAAATATTGTATATTTCTAATAATTAAATAATGATACAATATGTATAGATTAGGATACATTAATCAATATACAAATAAATGAAATACCAATTAATTATGGCCTGCCTTGATCAAATAATGTTCAATTATATGTCGCGTTCTCAATAATTTATACAATACAAATTAATATTTATTAACAAAATAAATTAAAGCAAGATAGATAAAATTGAATTGCCATTGATTGCAATCAAATAGCACTCTAATTATAATGTACTAGTCAATTTTGAGATCAACCTCGGAATAGTATTTATAATTACCACTTTGCAGAAATAAAGAATCATTCTAATGGATTAAATACAAGTATTAAATATTTTTATATAATCTGTTGCTATTTGTTTACAGAATCTCGACAATGAAAAATTTCGGATAAAAATAAGTTATATATTTAATTAATCGCATTAAAAAACATGTACTTTAATTAAAGTGAAAAGATAAAGTGGAATGCCTGATACATTTTTTACATATCTTCATGTTTTTACTTGTTCAATCGAAATATATTTGCATTTAACAAATTGAGTTAGCTAAATAATGTTCAAATATAAATGCAATTCTTATATTGACATTAAATAGAAAATATAAACATAAGAATCAATTAAAAAACAACATAATAAAAGTATAAAGTATATTAAATTGTAAGAATCGTTTCTTCTTAATATTGCAAATAGAATTAATTAGCTCCTTTGTCTATTTAGATTCTTTCATTCTTGCAAAGACATGTTATTTATTATAACTTCAAAATTATCTATAAATAACAAAAAAGTATGAAGCTGTACGATACTTCGGAAGAAAATGTTGTAGCTATGTCAATATCTGTACATACATATGTATATATTATATGACAACGTACATATCCATTCGTTTTAAAGGTCGTATTTCCTTGAATTTCGTTTTAGTGAAAGAATCAGTACAAGAAGCCAATATATAGACTTATTAATGACATTACAAGAAATCAAATATGTATTCCACGCTATCTTTGAAAAAGGAATCTATGCTGGATATAAAAAAAAAGGAAAAAACAATATATATGTTATACAGCAAAAGCATAAAATCAGTAATAGTATACATTTGTTAGTAAATTTATACATATATTAATTTTACTATTAAAATTATCGAAAGAGAAGACAGTTGATATTTTTCCTAATAAATGTATACACTTACTATCTAATTTGGATAAAATGTACAAATTATATATACATACATACATGTATATGTATATATATATGTATATATATATATATATATATATGCGATTAAAAATATTGTGTTTTGTGTAGTTTATTATATCTAATAATAGGAAATATTTGATTAAATAACATATTTATTTACTTCTTGTATTTAAAAAAAGTACTTTATTTAGTTTTGTGTAAGATATTTATTTTAAATATAATCAACAATTATGACATTTTTGTTCAAAACATTATAGTACAATATTTTGTTATTGTTTCAATTAGGAATATTAAATTGCATAAGTTTAATTTCGTAAATCATTTTTCAATCAAAATGTGCACGCAAAAATTTATATGAATTAGTATGCTTTTACTAAAGTTTAAATAAAAATATATGCTTATAAGTGTTATTTATTAGTCATAATAAACATAATATTCATTTTATTTTTTTTTAATCTTAACTTTCTTTAATTTAAATAATTGTATACATTTATTAGTAAATATATACAATTATTGAATTTATATGCTTTTACCATAACATATGTACATATTACACATTATACTTAGTCAATCATATGGTGCCAGCTTCATCAAATGAAACAATATTATATTACGTGAAATATGTAATATATTTGTTTGTGTAATAACAAAAATTTTATCAAACAATAGATTTTATGTTATAATTTTAAATATTATACACATATATTTATTATCCAACATATTTTCCTATTATATTAAAAAAAAAAAGAAAAAAGAAAAAATTAACTATAATGTTATAAAATATACATTATTCTAGTCCTCATTGTAATTTATGAAAAAAAGGAGAGAGAAAATCAAAAACGAAATAAAATAATACATTCGTGGAAGATGCGATTGCCATGGCGCGATATATCTGCATGCGGCTCGCTCTCATTTCAGCTCGGGGGAAACAAGGCGAGACTTCCTCCTTCACTTAAAAAAATCTGTCAAAGTACGAACAATCATGTACTCTATTATCTATCAAATCTATCTGGTTCGTTCATTAGTGTTAGTATAACTATAACATTTTCCTCACACTCGAAATTCTCTACCACTTGTAATTATTACGATCGAATATATACTTTCACATTAACAAGCATCTGTCGCTTTTATCTTCTAAAGGCAGTATAAAAAGAAAAAAATATTATAGTGCGTGTGTGTGTGCGTGTGTATGTGTGTGTGTGTGTATGTGTGTGTGTGTGTATGTGTGTGTGTGTATATACAGTAATACAAAAACAAGGAACATGAATAAATGTGTTTTTCATTGATAAAATATAAATAAGAAATTAAAAAGTTCGTTTTATAAACACAAAATATTTAAGAGTTGTAAAAATCTTCTGTGCTAATTTATGTAGGTATCGTTGATTTGCAAATAAAACTCATTTCATCATATTTACAAGATTACTAAATTGCTAATTTTAATGTAGGAGAATAATCTATGCCTGTCACACATCCGCCGTTACATAAAAATATGTTTTCGGTGCTTAAATATAAGTGTTTTGAACCCACTTATTAAATTCACACCTATCATTTTGTATATTAGATACTTTACGTCGGAAGGCAATCTATTAACTATTTTCTCGCTCTTCATAAAATAGTTTTTACATACATTACTCGCTGTTACTTTATAACATAAGTAAAATAGATGAGCTAAAATAGATTTTATAGTGCAAAAAATGGTAGAAAAATATAAAGAAAATATTAGGTTTTTTTTTTAAACGAACGACGTAAAATATGCATACAGGCAGGCTGAATTAGGAAAGGCACAGATACCAGTGTTATATCTAAATGCGTAAGGCGATTTCCTGGTTAGTGATTTCAGGAAGACATTTTTTTTCTTTTCAATAATTATGTAATCATACATATATATACATACGTATATATGTATATAAATTTGCGATAATATACGATATATATACATATATATCATATGTATGCTCGAAGATGACGCACAATACTTGACATGTAAAAGTTCTTAAAAAAGTAATTTACACTCAATCTTGAGAACCACAGAATAACGGAGTCTGAAGTTTTTCTTTTCTCTTTTAAAATTGTATGCATCACACAATATCCATTGAGCAGTCGACTAATAATAAATAAACTTTTGCTTCTTTGCCCAGCTCGATTCAATATGCGTTAGGAACGCATTGGGCATGCTGCATCATGACACTGTCGGCACATCGGTTGTTTAAAACTCGTGTCTGTATGGCCTTTCGCTTGTCGGAACTCGAGAGATGAAGCGAAGCTTATATGGTTCATGGCCTGCAGCATATAATATATATACCGGTGTGAATTGATAATAGAAACGTCAGATATTCATTCTGATGCACCAATGGCTATGGATGCCGTCAATTCGCACATTTCTGTACAATTATTCTGTACTATATTGAAATGATGAGTACAGTGACCATATCATGAAAGAATTATAATAATTGTCTAGAACGAATATATATATGGATATAAATATATATATATATATATATATATATACACATATATATATATATATATACTCTCGTTATTCTGCAGTCTTCCATCCTCAGCTCCAAATACTTATGTACGTGTATAGTATGCGCTGTCATTTGGCATTTGAATGTGCGATATGATAATTAAGTCCCATATATGTATATATATGGATATATGTATATATATATATAAATATAAATAATAAATCAAAGATATGCCTCGCTACAATCGAGTGAGAAAAAGGGATGCACAATGAGTATGCGAGGTGGCCTGAATTCAGCCGAGCAGTGTGTATTACTTCCATCAATCGATCTCAAAAGAATTTGGTTTATAGCAATATATAATAGTATATCGAATTTTATAACAATATAGTATATGATTTTCCATCTATAATATAATGAATGAATAAAAACTCTATATAAAATAAAACGTTGTGTATTTTTCGTTATGCATATAAAATGGAACCAAAATATTTCTACTTAAAATTCAGCTAAAGGATACAATCTGTCAAGCAAATATTTATGGGACAAACAAACAATACAGATAGGTGAAGTACGCGATACGCTTGAGGATGAAAATGGTATATGTATAAGTAAATATATAAATATATAAATAAAGCGAAACAAAATGCATAAGCTACATGTTCTGCGGCTTTCATTGATAATGGTCGCTGCTGGCTCATCGGATTTGTAATAAATAATATCATATATAGCCTTATAATATGTAAATATATCGATGTATAGAATTTCCAGAATTACATAGTCATTGTGCATCCTTAAAAACAGAAACATCATTTTGCATGCAAACAATAGATACAATTTATCAAACTATGTCACAATATGAGATCTATATTCTAGTATATCAAAATCTCAACACTTAAATGTTTAAAATGCTAAGCATGCACTGAGGATCCACTGCAAAGCTGTGATGTTTATGCTAGCGTTCTCAGTCTGTACTTGTTGGATAATTGGATAACGCAATAGCACGAAATTATTATAAATATATATTTTTCTACTTACGATATACATGTATATATATATATATGCACATATATATGAATACGTTAATACATATATATACATATATATCATGAAATAAATCAATAAATGTAGATGTATAATCAAATAAAATACAGAGAATGAAAAAAATAAAAGAAATACATAAAAAATATATAACAATGCTTTATGTTATAAAATATATTTGATTTTCTTTCATGGACCTTCTTTGCATCCACGTGGATATAGATTTAATTAGATACATGCACAATAATTATATATTAAACTATATTAAAAAGATCGATTTTAGGTAACTGCTAATAACTTTGGTACTTTAATACATCTTTTCTCTTCTAAATATTAATATTTTCATCATTTTTACAACTTGAGTATCGACCACACAATTTTTCAAGAAAATTTTATAGTTTACGTTAATTAGAAAATCATTTATTCATAAGATCTGATCTAAATATAGTCTTTCACAAGATAATTGGCTCACAAAATACGTAAACTAACAAAAAAAATGTTTGGAAATGTACAGTAGTAATATTACAATTACACAAATTATTAGCATGCTATCAAATACTAATATCGTTAAAGATTATATAGATTTAATCAGAACTTACCGTTTGGAGAACTTCGAAGATAATTTCGAGAAAAAGGACGGCCTTGCAAGAGGGCTAATTGCATTTGTGTCCTGCGTTTGTGTGTGACCCTGGAAAAACATTTATATTAATTGCTAATAAAATAATGCTTAATAATTAACTAATAATCATTAATAAAAAAAGATAAATTTGTCAAATTAAACTCTTGTTCTATAGTTGAACTGTTTTAAATACTCACCTGAGTGTGATTTCGCTGTGCTCTATTTTGGCCAGAATGGAACGTACTGCGACTCGGAACATTCCGTGGAAATGCTGCCGTAGTGGTTGTGGCCAGTCTGTTGCTTGTGCATACACCCAAACTAACAACAAATAATAATTTTTATTTTAATACAAACTGCAACCGCGTGATAGATATATAAGCTGATTTATCAGCATTTTCATTCTTATGCACTATGAATAAAAAATATATGCTCGAGCGAATATATTACCATATTACCCATTCGGTTCAAACTGGTATCAAGATGCAAAGAGATATAAAATAAATAAAATTAGTTATTAAGTAATGCAGCGTAGCAACCTTTTTACTTTATAATTTCATAGTGCTAGTCTAGCCATCCATCCATCCATCTATCCGTCTGCAAGATTTCTCAAAAATGGCTTAAGTTTTTTAAATTCTGTTTTTGACAGAATATAGTTTTTAAATACCTGAAGATTTTAGCATCCCCAAAGTAAAGTATGAATTAATAAATTAGTTGACGATAAGAAAGTCAACAATCAAGATCAATTTTAACGAAGTTCTTCTAACAGTTACAAATTTTTCGCTGCACTACTTAATTATATACGTTGCAAAAAGTTGATTTAATTGCTACATATTTTTAAAGATATTGTAAAAATTTTCAACGCGCAAGTAATATTTTGCAAATTAAGCAATTAATGAGTAGAGTTAATAAAGCAATATTGATAAGAGAAATTAATTCATATTGATAAAAAATATGTAATAGGTTATTATGTAAATAGGCACAGTCTACAACTGCGCATGCAAGTTCCATCAATCGATGGAAAGAAATTATTTCAAGAATATAATTGTATTTTTTGCGAGAGATACATTTTAAATACAGCAACTGTATAATAGTGCTAGAAAAGGACTTTATGAGGAAATGATGTTAACTTAGACATTGAGTCACGTCATAAGTAATTTATCAAACAAACAATATTAAATAGTTTATATTCTATACGATATAAATTTTCAAAATTAATAGGAAAAATACAAAAAGATAGATATGTATATAATATTATGTATCAAACGCGTAATCATGTAGGAAATAATAAATTAAGAATAAATATTTCCTTGAGAAAACTAATTGCAATATCATGCCGCTATATATACTATAGTATATTATCATATAATTTCTAAGTGAATTGTAAGCATGTCGAAATTGTATCATGAATCGGTATAATGAGATGATTTTACCATGATCAAACCTAAATGATATTTATACAAATGAAAAAAGAAGCAATAAAGCCGTTATTGAGATCTAACAAAGTTTATATCATGCGAATGAAAGAGTAAAGAGAGAAAAAGAGTATAAAAAAAGCAATAAGAAAAGAGAATTAAAAAATAATGAAAGAATGACCAAAAACTATCCTAGAGAATCCTATGTCGACAATTTTTTGAACAGAGCACTCCAAGAGATTAGCACTGTCGTTTTTGAGCTTCTGAGAAACGAATGTTCTCATTATCCGCTCCGGCAGAAATTGCGAAAGACTATAATAGTAAAAGACCTAATTACCCCTAAGAGAGTTAGTGGCCCAAGAAAGAAGTAACCAAATGAAAGAGAACGAATGTATCCGAAATATATACATATTTAAATATTAAATATGCTGGAATGTATGCAGGTCTTTCGGTTTTTGTATTAGGCATCGGGGGCCTGTACCTCTGCCTAAGGGGGTCAGCAGTGGCGAGTAAGGAGTTGTGGGCGTTGCGTGGTTGAGGGTCCAGTAGTGAATGGTCGCTGGGGGGTACACCACTTGAGGAACGGTGACTTGCGCTGATGCTCGCAGACTTGGTGTGACCCCGCGTTGGTCTAGTGCCCTCGCCCAGGCTGTGCACAAAACTAATCAGCAAATTGCCAAGCCTTATGGACCACGATTTAATCCTATTTTTGTTTTTTATATAATAAAAGACCAGAACAACTTTTTAAGATTGTACAGAAGCAAAACGGGGCGAGATCTAAGATTTGTAACAGACATCGAAAATATTTCATTACGTATTTATGTAAGGTATATAATTAAATTCTTAGATAAATAATTACATTAAGAATTTTCTTACTTGTTTCAAACAATGACTTGTTACTTTTTACTTGTAATGTCGTTTATTTTTATGTCGTATATCGTCTTGGAAAAGAAGAAAAAATATATTGAATTAATTTTTATACATGAATATTTTATCAAGAAAAAATTCTAAAAAAAATTTGTGCATATACGTATATATACGTATATATAGATACGTGTATGTATAACATATATATATATATGTATAAATTATATATAATTTTATAGAAATATTTCTTGTAACAAAAATTCGTTAATAAGGAATTTAAAAGGGAATTATAAGGATAGAAAGAGGAGAATGAAAATACTAAACTGCTATAGCTAATGTAACTTCGCGAAGTATCATACGATAAGAAACAGAATATGATGCTATAACGTATATATAAGAATGAACAATGTATGATGATAATGTGTGTCTACATCGTTTGAAATATATGTATATTTGAGATCATTGAGTTTTTATACGCGTGGATGCGATTGTTGTCTGATATCATTTCAGCAAGCGTCTGTACATGTATAAACGTTACATCAGACTGTCCGTTTGATACATCTGTCAAGCCATAAAGAAAGTGATATCGCAATGAACGATTGGCAGGCAGCAGCCAACATGCTAGAGCAATGCAACAAACAAATGAATTCCCCGCGGCTTTTAATGACAGACATTGTTATTGTTCACTCGATTATCAAATCGTTTCTTGAATAATGGTTTAGTGTACTTTGCACACATAAGAAGTCAGTCGTCTACAGTTAGTGAAAGTGTTAAGTCAATAGAAAACGTCACACGAGATGCACTAATATTTATTTTGTATATATATAATATATATATTGTTATATAGCTTATGAAATACTGGACTATAATTTAATTTACGAATATAGATTAATAATTAATAGCAAGTTTTGTAATGTTGTGTAAGAAACGAAAACTAAATATTCATGTCCAATATCTCATATGTTAAGTATATATTGAGAAGTAAAAATCTATATAGAATATCAGTAAAAATGTAATAAAAAATTTCGTAGCACTACGTTTATTTTTTAATTATTATATATGTATTACATTTTCGTGTAAATAGATCGCATATTTCAGGTAAAAATAATTTGGATATCACAATACCTGGGTACTTCGTTGGTTCTTTCAGTAGATGCTGATGATGTTTTCGCTTGATCATAGGAGATGGTGCTACGTCGACCAACAGAACTAGGAGCAGGTGAGGTGAGAGGCCGACCACCACCTACCCCTGCGTTCATTGTGTTGCTCTTGCCTACCCTTGCTTTTCCACCAGGACTTGTACCGACGCCTAGAATGAACATTGTCACTGCAAGCCTCATTAGATATGGTTCAACACAAAACAAAAAGCAACATACTTTAAATTATAACAAAATTATAACAAATAAAAACATGTTACAAAGATTATGAATTGCTATGTCTAACCTGCTTCCATATTAAGAAACAAACATAGAATAAATAAAATAATACCACTGTCTCTTTCTTGAAAAATCAATACATGACAAATGATCAAATTTTAGAAATATATGTGCATAATATGCGGTAAAATTATGACAATGTGATTGCATGTTCTTACAAACATATAAGAAACAGGTATGATTGACATTAAAACACGTATGATCAGAATCTTCGATGATATGATTGTAATAAATATGATAAAATTTACTATTTATGAACAATATGGCATAGTACAAATAACACAAATAGATAATATGGAATAGTACAGATAAATTACAAATTGCAAATTAGCTATTAAACCGCTACAACCTTATCCAAAGCAACTTCCCTCATCCAAAAACTTTGCTCAAACATCACAAAGAAGATATAGAACGACAAATAATCGACAAATATCTATTCATAAGATATTTCTATCATAAAGTATCGTTCAAAAACAAAATAACAACAACTCACTAGTATCTAATTGCCCAGGTGATTGACTATTTTTAGTTGCAGAGGGTCGGCTTGCAGAAACTCGAGCACTGTTTTCCTTGATCGTAGCAGCGTCCACAGTATTTTGTCGTTTAAAATTACTACCCCCGCTTCCAGTCACAGTTGTACCAGTTACTGCAGTTGCATGATTGTGATTCGTTGCGTTACCTGGACTGGGTGCACCTCCTAATAAGGAAAAAAATTATGCAATGAAATCTTCTATTTTAGACACAGTATTTGTACTAACAGATTTATCAGCAAACAATCGCATCGATTTTTGTTACTATATTTCAACATTCATCATATCACTTTTGTTACAAATTTAGTTTAACAATTAAACTATACATTAACTAGTAGCTGCGCTATCTTTTTCCAGCACAAATAAATAATATAAAAATTGTTGCACAATTTCCGATCACAAGGAAATACAGATACCTCGTCTTACCTAAGTTTGATAAATGTCCTTATCCATGCTTGTTATTTGACAGTAAAGTTTAAATCGCCGTACTGCATAAGAGTTACGGTTAAAACAAACGGATATAACACTTACGAAGAGTTTCACCACCAGACGAGGCCCGTCTACTGGGTTTTGGATTGCTAGCAGAAATACTTCTATGAACACCTCTGTGAGATGGACTCTGTACTGCGCCACCTGTTCCTCCACTGCTTCCTCCTCCACCACCTGAACTGACTTGAGGTGGAATGTTACGCAATGATAATGAACTACCTGACCGTGATCCATCGCTTTCAGGCTGTACAGACCAAAATTCGGGAAAAATATTAGGATTTTGAAACGCTATCATGTACTGTATATTAATCTTGATATATCGTATACTTACATCTGTTGTTTTTCTACCTAAGAGCAAGTACGTAGCGAATACATCGTCATATTTCGCTTGTCCTAAAGAATCCTCTATTTCGCTTCGAGTGTATCCCATACTGGCTAAGGCCTCTGAAATAAAAATGCGTGGCGGCATAGTCACATCTATTAGAATTGAAACAATTTCCCAACACAACATTCATAATTCAAAATCAAAAAGATATAAAAAAAAAATTAAAACAAAAAGCTTGGTATGTATGGTTTGTCATAACAAATACTATCCAACATTTAGAAATATAGTAAATTCTTAAAAATTAAATTTATCCTTAATAATATATCCGTGTTTTAACATACATTAAAAATAAAATATAATTTTAATTCAATTTTAATATTAGCATTAATTAAAAAATTTTATTTTTTTTTACTAATAATAAAATATATTTCCATGCAATAAAAAGATATTTTAAGAAGCAGATCACAACACACATACAGATATAAATATATCAGACTAAATAAGAACTTGAAAAATAAGTTATGGTGTTTCTATGCTGTGCACAAAAAAATGTGCATTTCTTACTTTACTAATTTAGTAAGAAATTATTTCAAATTGTGCATGTTTTAAAAACTCTATTTAGCATTATAATATAAAATTGTGAGATAGAACATATTATTAAATAATAATGAAAGTCTGATATATTTTGATAATATATTAATAGTGATTATTGCACAATTATCTAACTAGAAGAAACATCCAATTATGTGAACATTCTTAGAGAAATTGTACAAAAAATCCAGATTAAAACTATAATATATTATACAATTTGAAAATATGTCATCGAAGAAAACAGAAGCTGATCTTTGTCGTTGATATCATGTTAAAAAAATAGTATAGAATGTTCACAACGAATGTAACATTAAACATAAAAACGGTAAGTAGTAAGTGTTATGTACATACTGGCAGACTCACCTATCCTCTTGTGATCTCTATAATCAGGTTCAGGTTCTAAGTACGGTTTTAATTCGTCATCTTCGTATCCCAAATTCATCCATTTATCCTTCATTATGTTCTATAATAATAAAAAGTATTAGATTATATTTCTTTTAAACATGAACTTACGTGTCATTAAAATATATCACTTGTGAATACATTGATAAAATAATTAATACCTTATCTAATAAGGTAATAGAGTTCATACAATAAAATAGAGAGTTCATATAATTTGAATCTGATCCCTACGTACCTCTAGTGAGGCTCTTTTCGTTGGATTGAGCACCAAAAATTTCTTGAGAAGATTTTCACAGTCGGTGGACATATAAAACGGAATTCTATATTTCCCCCTTAATACTCTTTCTCTCAATTCTCTCAATGTCGAACCATCGAAAGGCAGTGAGCCGGACACCAATGTGTATAGGATTACACCTAACGACCATACGTCCACTTCCGGACCATCGTATTTCTTTCCTGTAAATGGAAAAATTGTATAAGTAAATTTCAAGTTAACATGCAAATCCATATAAATCACTTCAAGGAAATACCTTGAAAAAGTTCCGGCGCGGCATACGGAGGTGAACCACAAAATGTGTCTAACTTGTTACCGGGTGTAAATTCATTGCTAAAACCAAAATCGGCGATCTTGATATTCATTTCACTATCGAGCAACAGATTTTCAGCTTTTAAGTCTCTATGAATGATCTTCTTTTGATGGCAGTATTGCACAGCAGAAACGATCTGCCTAAACTTCGCTCTCGCTTCTTTTTCTTTCATCCGCCCATGCAGGACCAGATAGTCAAAGACCTCGCCGCCACTGGCATATTCCATTACCAGGTACAGTGTCTTTTCAGTCTCGATCACTTGAAACAATTTCACTATGTTTGGATGGTCGAGCATCTTCATTATCCTGACTTCTCGGAACAACTGTAATTGATCAGATGTATCAGCATGAATCACACAGGTATTTACATTTATGAGATACATGTATAATTTGAAGTTTTTTTCCTGTTAAATTATGATAATGCGACATGACTCACAAACAATAACAGTTCTTTTTGTAAAAATATTAGCATGCAAAATAAATCAATATAATTAAAAGAATGACTTGCATGTTATAGCAATCAATTTTAAATAACGGTTAATGGTATGTAACATAATATACATTAAAACGATACAATTTATATTAGTTCTAACAATTCTCATTTTTACATCTATAATTCTGTTTTATTGAACTTATGTAAGAAAAGGAAATTATAAGAAAACATAAGATAATGACGATATAATATTACCTTTTGAAGACTACCGGGATTCAATTGAGTTTTATCGATGATCTTGATGGCTACTTCCTTCCCCGTGGGTACATGCTTAGCAAGCTTCACCTTGGCAAAATTGCCTTTGCCAATGGTCTTCAGTAATTTGTACTTGCCGATATGAGGTTCCTCGGAGGTTCGACTCCTCGAGGAGAGTCGACCTCCGCTACTCGACACCCCTACGCCATCCCCCGTCTGTAACACAAAAAAATCATGATCGATAAGCAAATAAAAATCAAATAAATTGTAAATAATGTTACTGTTAAATCAATGTATACAAAGAAATTTTCGTTTCTGAATAAAAATCGCGAAAAATAGCATTGTTCTGACAAACTTGTAAATGTCAAAAATTTTTTATTTGGTAAAATTAATTACAAATAGAATCTCGATTCATTCATTTTCATTGAGACTTTATGATTGTAACATCAATTGTATATTTCAGAAATCAAAATCAAATCACAGATATAGTTAATTACTAGATAAAACTAGTAAAGACAATATACATACAACATTATATGTTTTCTTTACTAGTTTAATATCTAAAATATAATTAATGTTATAATTATAGAATCCTAATAAGAATAAATAAATCGAAATTATAAACATAGTACATGTATAGTTTATTCTTAATAAAAAAGAAAGAATCAGTGAATATATACAATTAATACTAGTGGATATATAATTAAAACTAAAATAACCGATATTACTGCACAAAATATGAACGAGAAACGTTTAATTAAATTAAAAGTTATTCATAGATTTACATAATGCATAATCTAAATAAATTCAATAATTTAGAAATTATTTTAAACGCTATAAGTATACCGTGCGTGCTAATTTATTTCGAGAAACGGGAGAACGCTGTGCAAAGTTGCGTCGTAAATAGCCAACTATTTCAGAAACTTAGGTCGCATCTCCGAGCGCGGCGTTTAAAGTCATGGAATGAGGCACGAGAAATACGGGGCAAACGCTCGTTAAGAGCTCAGCGCACATTCCTCAAGAATGCTACATCTCGAGGAATATCGCGGATCTCTCTCCCTCCTCGCACAATGTCGCATTTATTTACGCATACGCACATGCTTACGCGGCCGCACTTGACACTTCCAGGCACGGCGGCGGCCATTGTCAATGGAATTAATTAAAGCTTGTTAAAATACACCAGATACAGATTGTTCCGAGTGAAACACGCTGGACTTTCGTATTAATTGCGAGGACAACCGTTGCGTTACGTTGACGTTGCGTATACGATTTTTTACTTCTTTTCTCGCTATACCTTTAATAAAAGAAATAAAAAGAGAGAAGAAAGGAAAAACGGCAGAATATCGATGTGACAAGCGTATTTATGAAAGAAATCGAAGTATTTAAATGCGTTATGCTCGCGACCAGTCAGATACGTGCCTTTGAATTGAAAGAGGTATCAAGAATTTGAAATAAAAGCTGCTACTTAAGTACGATAAAAATATATTATTAACGCGGATATGTAATGAAAAGCAGAGAAAACAAAGAATAATCAGGACAGGCAACTTAACAATTAATTTCGCAGGATTTAAGTATTACCCGCAGGAAGCCACGTGTGACCATCTTGCGCGAGTTGGTGGTGGCCGCAATTTTAGAAGCCGCCAGTTTGACTGTTTGTAAATCCCAACTAGACAATCGATGAACGCCGGATCGACGACGGATCCGACGGTAAACCACTTCCTCGTGCTCGCATGCGCACGATCTAAACCGTCAGTAGATTACTTGTTCTGTCTGACTGCCAATAATACGAGAATGCGCCGAAAAAATTCAACATGGCAGGATATAAATCGTAGATCTTAATACGCGAGCTGTTATATTATGCCCTTTGATCACTATAGTTTTATTTCACAATTCTCTCTTATTGTCTTTGTTCTAATTCTTTATTTTATTAAAGATAACTTAATTCTCGATTCTTCTTCGATAACGAAGACCAACTGTGATCGCAGTTTCTGTGGTCGATCGTTTTGGAAGGTCGAGCGATGAGTCAATTCGCGAAGCGTATCGTCACGCTGGTTCATTTTACCAAAAATACAAGCAGTGTTGTATAAAAACCACTACTGTATTTCAATGATAAACTGATTGTTATATCACCACCATCTGTCGTTAGGCAAACACTTTGATCTTCGACTGAAGAAATAAATAAGTATAATCGGCCGCTGACTTTGGTATCTCGATTTAAAGGGGCACTTCTCTTTGAGTTCCAATAACGTTTGAATTAGGTTTCTCAAGTGATAAATCTCTTTGTTTTACCGCGCGCGAACCCGTTTACAAAATACATGACGTAATTCAGAGAACATCAGTGTCCGATATGTTTCATTAGGCACTCTTTGTACTGGTATTGAACTGCAAATTGAATCCTCGAAGATGATATTTATACTCAACTAGAGTAACTTGCATTGCATGGATTTGTTGTTTGTAGAAAGCTTGCTCTCTTCTCGTAGAATTTAACTTTAATGAAAAAGTGGGTAATGGCTTTGGAAAAATTTTGTTTCAATAATATATATATATATATATAAATCGCTTTTGATTTTTATCAATCAATTCTAAATACAATTGCAATCAAATCCAATTCATTTTCAACGAAGGCGTGTCACATGTACGTTATTTTTTCAGACGTCACTGCATGACTATACTAATCGCTATCTCATCAACCTTCGGTTAACGATAATGTGGCAAGACGTCAGCGACACCATCTCTCACCAGCATAGTTCACATTTAACATCGATCCATCAACGATGATAGTTCACTGACAATTAATGAAACTATAATCAAATTAGTGATGTATATTATCAAAATACTTTCGTAGGTGATTATCGAAACTGTGTGAATCCGATAGGAGTTTCAATATCGTATTAGGTATCGCAGGCTAAGTTCTTCAAGATATACCACTTCCGTCAAGGGTCTTTGAGCTCTTATCAAAGGCAGATGCGATGTCACTGTTCGCAAATCTTTCTATGTCACAATTATCAAACACTGTCTTGTGTTCATAAGAGAAAGAAAGAAAGAGAAAGAGAGAAAGAAAGAAAGAGGAGTGATGAGACGAGAAGACTGATTGAGAAACGCGAGACAGTTGCTTTGGTCGTCGTCGACGGCGACGACGACCGTACGCGACTGCCTTTTCCCTTTTCCACCCTCGAAACGAACCACCCTCGGAGAAGAGACCACACAACTGAGGGATGCAAAGGCAGAATCAATACACGGCACCGCCACCCTCCTCGGTGGAAACGTGCGAGAGAACCACCCTTGAATGCCTAGCCTCAACGTCGCCCTCTCTCTCTCTCTCTCTCTCTCTCTCTCTCTCTCTCTGCTACCCCTTTCGAAGAACGCATGCGTCGCAGAAAATGGGAACCACTGACACACGTTTATTCCGTGTTTTACTCTTTTAACTGAGGGTGCTGCTCGCATCAGTTGAGATAACAGAAGGTTTCAACCTAGTCAGCTGATCGGACCGAATGTCGCAAAGCGCAAGCGTTAATGCGTCCTAAAGAAAATGAAATGTTTAACACACGCTATAAAAGAAATGACTTTTCCTTTATGATTATTAAACTTGTAAGAGAGATGGTTATGTACACTGTAAAAAGAATCTAGTAATAACTATCAAATGTTTTGAGTGAAATAATTTCAATCAAATGTTTGGTTAATATAACCAAAAATAATTTTATTTTTTTTAATATTTAGTAATTATTACTAAATATTCAGTTATATTATTATGTTTGATGATCTTATTAAATATTTGAGAAGATAAAATTATTTCTGGTTATATTAATCAAACATTTGATTGACATTAATTCATTCAACATTTGGTAACTACTAGTTATTATAATATTGGCACTTTGAAATAAAAAAAGAAATTGACATAACACTGTTTTATAAGAAAAAGAAAACACTGAAAGTAGAAAAGATTGAGCTTTCTGCTCTCTATATCTATGAGAAGATATCGACAGCTCTAATTCCAAGATATCGATATGTACATACATTCTGATGATGACGCACGCATCTGTGGGATGTAAAGAGTGGGATGCTACATCTTCACCTTTATCATCCTCCTACCTAGCAACGAGGCTTTTCGCCTCGTCAGCTGCTCGAATCAACTACTACTATGAACACCGAGAAGATTATCGGAATATAATCTAGCGCTATATATGAGATTGATAAATATGTTTAATGTCATTAAAAACGCCTACATTATTAACTTTGTTCAATTTTAATATTAAAAATATTAGAAAGTATTTCTAGAGTTTGGTTAAGGTTGCATTTATATATAGAAAAAAAAAATTAGAAAACAGACTTATAAAAAGATAAGACTTGCCATTATTAGCATAAATTATAATCTAAATTATAACGACACTAGACTTAAGAACCGCATGATACATGTGATAAATAAGAATAAATCAAGACAGTATCAATTTTAACACTTTAGAAGGTGATTTTAAAAGGATAAATCGCTCAAGTAATTAACTTAACAATATTTTATTTTAGCACTTATAAGAAAGCATTGATTTCTTTTCTCATCGGATACTTAGGTGAGAATACTCGAGAGTTAATATGAAGAGGGTAAAGTCGAAGAGACGACAGAGAGCGCGTTCAATCAGCTGATCAATCGACTGAAAAAGTAACGATGAAAGAAGAGTCGCGGACATCCACTTCACGCAAAAGGAAGATAAGAATAGATCCAAGTTGACGCGAATTCTCTACGGAAAATAGAAACGCTTACACGTGAATTAGCAAATAGTAAAGCTCTATTTAGATGTTCTATTAAACAAAAGAGCCAGCTGATTTTTGGCTGCGTTCTCTTTTTTATTCTAACGCAAAAATAACTCAATTCAGAATTTATCTAAATTAATAACATTAATTATAATATGTTTTTTGCAATTTTAAAATTACTATCGTATCTCGTTAAGAGAAAAATAAATATTGCGATCACTTTGAGAAACCTATTTTTGCAAAGAATTTGTTATAAATGCTATTGTGAACAGCATTTTAATTGCGGTGAAAAATGCAATTGTTGCATAAATCCTGAATTAATCAATGTTATTGGTATAGACTAATTAAATTTTATATTACTTTTTATTCATTCTTTATATAACTCTTTATTTATATTTAAAACTTTATATTATATCATATAATATAATACAAATGGAAACTAGCCGTTTTAAATTAAAGATAATCATCAGAAGTTACGAGAAAACTGCTGATGCTGGATTTCTACGAAGATTACGATTTATGTGTCTTCATAAAACAGCAACGAAAATGGGAAAATAGGAAATACATGACGTAAAACAAAGTCAGCACTTCCGTTTCGTGGGGTGCATCTGAAATTTGTTTTATGGTACAACACGAAGTTAATACAGATGTAAATCCCGTTCCAGATATATTGCCAGCTTATCGAGTCGACATGACATACAATATTAAAAGTTATAACTTTCGTTGTTTTATATCGACATAAAAGAATTTTGTTCGAAAAACTATATTTTTTATTATATTTTATTTTATTTTATTTTACCTCCGATATTTTCTATCAGTTGTCAAAGAAACATGTCCGACTTGTTCAAATAATTAGATTAAAATAATTTATATAATTGAAAATATTTTTCTGAACTCAATTAATTTTATAATTCATTGAAAGTAAATATTTCACTTGAGTAAATTTTTATATTTTACACAAAAAGGTTTATTTATGTTTTCCGTTAAAAAAATAAATTTCTTTAAAGAGAAAAAAATATTGCTCGTTGAAATTTCCAAAATATTTCAAATGCGTTTCATATGCGGAATAATTAGCTTCGACAGGTTGCGCGATCGTCATAACGACTAAATGACGCTTCAATGAAGCGAGGAAATCGTCCGGATTATTTCAGGTCGAATTGATGAAACGAGTCATACGTGACGTAAGTATGGAAATGCATTTACATTACCATTCCGTTTGCACTTGATTCGTCACATCGTCGATATATGTACATATATGGGCAATCGTAAAATCCGCGCGTGACTACGGATCGTGCATTGTTTTTAACATTTCTCCTTTACTTATGCTTGTATTTGCAATTTTATTTATTATTAATTTAATTTTTTATTTCTTAACAGCCGTGACACAAAAAAAACTTAAGCAGTAAGCGAACTAACCAATCACAGTAAAGATCTTAAAGCCATAATATAAGCAGTAGCCAATCCATGTTGATTTCCTTACTGCTTAAGTTTTTTTTGTATCATGGCTCTTAAGAAATAAAAAATTAAATTAATAATAAATAAAATTGCAAACACAAGCATAAGTAAAGAAGAAATGTTAAAAAACAATGCTTTTTTTGTGTGCCATGATTCTAACTGTCAAGTATCTCATTTGATTTATGGCGATTTCGACTCGTGTCAATTATCGCTAAATAATCCTCGACAAAGTTATAATTATATACGTAATACCATACAGTCCAATTATTCTACGATAGACATTAAAAAGTAACGCGATTCTTTTTGTTCCTCTCTTTAAATCAGGTAGAAATTATCTTATCGGCAAAATGTTTGATAATGTTTAAACGTGATAACGTTGCAATCGATGCCTATACATATATATAAGCATATTAAATATCTACCTCCTTCTCGCTCTGAATACCCTTCTGCATGTCTGACAACGGTCTGAGCGGGACGGTCATTGCGTTGTTCTGCTGTTGTGATTGCTGTTGACGCTGGTGATCCTTTTTGGTAACTATCGGCCGGACGATCGCGCGAGTTTGTGGCATTCTGGATTGTGTTCTCATCTCCGTTTCTTGTCCCCGTCGCGTATCCGATGCAGTCCTAGACAACTTAACGGTGGGCTTCTTTGGCACGATGCCGGCATTTCCGGTGGAGTTCCGCGTTGCATCTCCACGGTGCAACAGTGAGATCCTTTTTTCGTTCATGTTTCAATAGAGAGTATGATAATATGATATGAGAGTATGATATATCATTGATAACAGATTGTACAGTATAAGTGTTTGTTGTGATTAAAGTTTTGTGATAATGTAGTGGTAATCCAACGAATGGAGAAATCGTTTTAAACGTAACAAGATGTTGTATTTGGAGACAGAAATTAAATAAACACTTTTCTAATTTTCAATATTAAATCTCATGATATCAAAATTTGTAATTGAAACACTGTTATCGATACAGTCCACTCAAAATCAATTGGAAAATAACATTTTATTATCTGTTTTGTACACCAACAGAATTCATGCAAAACCGTTTATTTTCCATCGTTCATAATTCAGAAAATATTACCTTGATATTTTTATCAAACAAACATTAATTATCAAAGATGTGCCCTCTAAAAAATAACACTGTGTGATATAATTCTCATTGTATTAATATTAACACCAACATACTGGATTTAATATCATGAGTTAAATCCATATCATGTTGGTGTTAATATTAACACGAAGATAATTATATAAACACCGCATGATTAATACATACCGATATGTCTTTAGAGTGCTGATATTCAATGACACCCAGTAGATTATTTATTTATCGAAATATCTGTCTCTGCAAACACGTATATTGAAAGAAGAATCTGATAATAGCTACCAAATGTTGAGTGGAATAATTCTAATCAAATGTTAAGTTACATTTAACATTTAACTAAAAATAATTTTAACTTTTCTGAATATTTAGTAATATTGTATTTTATCAAACGGTGATATATTATGTTAATAATATTATGTTTTGGAATACTTACTAAATATTTAGAAAAGTAAAATTTATTTTTGATTGTAGTTATTGAACATTTAATTGAAATTATTTTATTCAACATATGATAGCTATGGATCAGAATCTTTCTTTCCCAGTGTAATCTTCACTGATTTTTTCTGGTTAAACATTTAATGATTTACGTGTAATGGTGACAAACTGACGGGAAATCACGGAATGAATCGTTGCACGATTGCGACATTGCGTAAACTAAATGTCAATTGTAGTGAAGAAAAGAACACGTGTGGGTGTAAACGGACAGTCAATTGTATGAATCAGGCGTGTATAGGTAATCGACGTGGCGACGAGGATCAAGCGGAGGTTGGACGGCGATTTCCTCAATTATCACTAAGGCTATCGCCACTCTGTAAATGTGCTAACGGATCGTCTGCGTGTGCTTGTATGTGTGTATGCGGATATTGACCGATTGAAATGCTATGGTTCGAATTTTTCGATGACGATTAACGTGCAAAAATTGAGATATAATCGATCATGTGGGTGAATGCCTATTAAATTTCGAAACTCGATCAATCTTGAATCTTTTTATCGAGATAAAGATAAATTATTCTTAAGATTCGTTTTGACACTTTTATTATTTCTTCTCAATGAAAATGATTATTCCAAATCGATTGTAAATAAAAACAGATAGCTTTTAAATATTTTATAAAAAGTTAATGATTATTTTAATATTATTTTTTTTTTCAATAAAGAATCTCTCAAATATATGTGTCATTGAGATTACTTTGTTTTTAGAAGAATAAGAAAAGAAAATACAAGATCAGATGTGCAATGCTGTTTGATGAATGATAAAAGAGATATCGATGATAATGTCAATGAGTACAGAGATGATTGACGTATGATGTAGATAGAGTATATATTTTACCCTTCGGCCTCATCATCGGTGGCATTTCGCAGCAAATCCTCGTGTTCTCGATATCTAAGCTGAACTTCCGCTCCGAAATCCGAGCTGTTCTCCAGCTGACGCGTCCTCGCGGCAATCGTGCTCATCTCGATGGCTTTAACTTGCTGCTCCAATCGTTGCAGCATGTCGGTACTCTCGAGTGTCGTCGTACCCGTCGACGCTATTTGTTGTTGCTTCAGAATCAAATCGAGACTAAGCGGCGCCTTGGGCTCTGCCAACGGTGGAACGGGTGTTGCTAAATCCATCCTTTGTTGGCCAAACGAAAGTCCAATAGGTTGGAGAATCTTCGATTCATTGAAGATTCTCAATTTCTCCTCCAGATTTGCGTCCACATTCGTGTCGCTGAGGAGTCTCTTCGCTGAGGAGTCTCTCACGTAGAGCGGACTCGTGGGGATCATTTCCTTAGATCTGATAGGGTTTAAAGCGCCGGCCCGTTTCTCAACTACTTGCAAACCCTTGTCATTCTCTACCAGTTCCCATTGCTTCAGACTCTCGAAGGGTGTATGCGGCGCTGACAATCGTTTCGATGTGCCCATCGGATTCATTTCCGATTCACCAACAGTCTGTCGATTTGCCAGGTGGCGTACTGTCTTATCCGCGGGCGACGGCATCAGGAACTTTCGTGCACCTGTCTGTGGCCGAATCAGACTTCTGCTGGCCTGTGTTCGTACGAATGGACTCTCTCGATCGTCCATCATCGAGATATCTCACGTGGGAACGAATACGGGAATTGGTCGCCGTTGCTGTTTCTCAGACTCTCCTCTTCGATCTCGTCTTCTTAAGACGGTTCTTCGTAGGTAATATCTCGGACACTGATAAATCTTCAACATCGATTCAACGGCCAAACCGATCAATGACGCAGCATGGAAGATTTAGTTTCTGTCAAGAAGAAGACTCGTGTTTTTTTTTTTTTAAGGAAGATGTCAAGCACTGCGACGATCATCACTAAACACATCACATAGAACCCAGAACCTGAGAATGAATTACGATCCATTTCTCTTTCTTCCTTTATACCTTCATTCGATTCACAATTACATGTATCAATAAGCGAACAAGCAGTACGGATACAGGCTTTTTTTTTGTAGATAGGGAAATAAAGCTTTATTGGCAGCACTGTGTTGGCTTTTTTTGCAATCGTAACATCGTAGACAATAAAGCAGATAGATACACAGGAACGCTCGCAATCTCGTGGATTACTGCGGTTTAATATGAGTAAACGTGAATAAAGCTCGGAGAATTGTAAATATGCGTATCTGTATCTGTGTGCAATTTAGATGTTGATTATAACACTTTAATAGAACGAAATTGTTAAGTCAAATGCACATTGGAAAATTTTTGTACATTTCGTATAGATATTAAAGAATTATTTAAAAATCTATTATGAAAAGGAGTTTCAATGACACTTAGGTATCAAACGATACTATTAAATTCATATAAAAATAATATGCAAATTTTGTCACATATACATATATATAATATATACCAAGTACAAAATATAAATAAGATTTTTTTTGTTAAATTAGCAAGTATCAACAAAGAAATAAATTCGATATTAATCTATTAATAAAATTTACAATAAAGGAAAGAAAGGTATTCACACATTTCATGAATGTCATAAATATTATTTTTATCGAAACAATTGAGAGAGACAATCCAAGATATATAAAGATATCGAGAAAAGAGCTATATATGTCGTACGCAGAGACGTTTTAGAGATAAAAAAGCGTGTACTTACACAAGTTTCACCTCGTTTATTAACTAACAATGAGATAAATATTCCTTCCATGATTAATGTCATGAACAGTTGACGTTTTATGAGACCTAAGAAAAATTCATTATTCAAAAGTCAAGATGCACATAATAAAACGGTGTTTAGTATGAAATTAATTTGCGTAAAAATATTTTCGTGGAAATACACAATTCGTATTATGTCATCCAATCTTTTATATTTGAGAATTCTATTCAATTGTTTCACCGATTGAATTAAATTATTAAGATTTAATAAATGTGATATACGTAAGCAGATAAAAATTCAAGCGACTTTTAAATATTAATTTTCTTTTCTATAGTGATTTTTCTCTGATAAAACGGTTGATAAAATAGACAAATATAAATGAAGCAACCAATTTTTGTACTTTACGAGTATTTCTGTTCATTCTCTTAGATGAAGCAGCCAGGCGGAAATTTGTTCCGAGATTGAAATGAGAAAATCTGGAAAGGGGAGAAATTGAATCCTCTTCGATTCATTGAAGGGTAGAGAAGCCATTTTGCCAAACTTGGGAAATTAATCATGATATTTCGAAATATTATAGTTACACGATGTAAAAATTACGGAAACTTGAAAAATTTACCAATGACAAATAAATATTAATAAAATTGTACCCTAATATGAGTTAATGTTAAATATAATTTTTATAATAATAATTTTGGATAATCAATCAATTGCTGTAAATATGATTGCAGAATAATCAGGTTGTATTTAATCATATTAAAAATTATAATATATGTAATGAGTTCTTCGACTCTACATGGCTTTAATGATTTAATATTATGATGCGTATAATCAAATACACGAATTTTTGTCGGTATTAGACATATAATTTTTAATTGTTGCAAAAAAATGGATGTAGAACGAGTATAATTTTTTGGTTGCAAATTGTTATACTTTTAATGAAGATAATAATGTAGGTAGTATTTATTATGATTATTTTAAAACTTTCCATACTTTTTGAGTGAAGATTTTATAAGAGGATTTATTTTTGCCGTCTATATTAGCTCGTAAAACACTTGCGAATATCGTATGTGAGAGATTATAAGATTAAAAGGTGAGATAACAATATCTTTTTGATTGTAGACATTTAAAGATAGACAAATTTTACTAAAAAAATTTAAATTAATAAAAGAAGAATAACTAATATACTATAATATTATAATGCTATAGTATTTTATTTTAAAAGATATTGGCTGATCAATTAGCATTGCAGACTAACTGAAATTTTCGATTATTTGTCAAGATAGTATATATCTCACTCAACCAATTCGTCGAAAGATATCGAAGAGAACTTGTCGAACGACCGACGCAAACACCGACGCTGTTTTTCAATGAGGCGATAGAATCATAAATCGTGAACGGACGGAATAGAGTACGGAGATTAAAGAGAGATTTATAGACAAAAGACATTATACGAGATATTCGCAGGCCTTTTCCTGAAAGAGAAATTTCTCTCTGCGAAAAAGTTGTATGGCTTTCTAAGCAATTTGGTTTTATTTATCTTCGTAACTTTTTGATAAATAACATTAAATTCAAAGCGAGTCTTAAAATTCAATTAATTATATCCGATTAAAACTGAAGAAAAAATAAAAGTTTATTGTCGGCTTTATTAGTGAAAACTCTTAAAAACTTTTCCATAACTTTTTATTCTCCATCATTTATTACTTAATAAATACTACTATCTTAATATTTCCGATACTATTTCTTCATAAGACGACTCTAATGAATATATTTATTTAAAAATTTAAATATTGCTTTATGTTAGTTACAAAATCTGATTGTCAGGAAATATAGTGAGAGATTGTACACCTTATATATTTCTAGTGCAAATTTGTGTTGCAAGGCATTTCAAAGAAATCTTTTTCATGAAGGTTGAGAGAGTTCCGGGGAAGCATAATTGTTCGAAGTATAGCGTAATCATCACGACTAAAGCTTTAATAAAGAAGCCCAGATCTGCCTTTGTATTTATTAATTGCTGTCGGAATGTTCAATAACAATGCGAAATTCTCATTATTTCGCACAAGCGACTTCGTAACGGTGACCGTTTCTCTTCCCGCGATTAAGAAATGATTAGATTATAAGGACTTCCCGGATGACCGCAAATGTGACAAAATTTCGACTAATCCTTAGACAAGCGGAATGCTGTATTACTAATCTACAGCAATTATAAAAATACAGCAACAAGACTTTAGTAAAACGATAAAAAAAGAAACAGAGATTATAAAAACTCAGAAAAATGCTCTCTAAATATTATACTTTGGAGTGGAATTTCACTCTAAAGAGTAAAAATTGAATCAACTTTGAAAAAGAATAGCTCAATTTTTAAGTAAAAGTTCTAGAGAGTGTAGTAATAAAAATTTAATACTTCTATTTCAATTGACATTTCGAAAAGACGATTACATGAAGATTCAAGAAATTTTTTCAAAAATCTACATATAAAATCTGAAAGTATATTGAATACGATATGCTTGATATACTCGAGTATTAAATTAACATTTCTGAGAACGTATTACGTCACTATTTTTTGTGGCCGAAAAAGAGGCAAAGCAATTACGTCGAAAAATTTCTTTTTATCAACTAAATATGCTGCCGATTTTTGAGCACTACGTTTTATTCAATAATACACACGGCAGTGTGTATTTTTCGCAAAATTAAAAATTGCAATTCGAAAAATTATAGAGTATGAATTTTCGTCAATCATGATTGTACACGCTATCAGTTGCGTGACATACGCGCGATGCGTGCCGCACACGTCACATATATGGCACACGAATTTACATCTATCCGAAGTCTTTGTTCAGGTATGTAACACTCACTCCGCACTCGATTTTTCTCTTGAGAGTATCGATTCCGAAAAAAAGAAGAAACGAATGAAAGAGAGGCGATACTAAAAGATTGCGTGGACAACGGTCGGTTGTGACGAACTGGGTCCATTTCTCGAAAGGTAGCGATAAATACTCGAAGCCGGTCAACTCAACTTCGTTACGCCATTTATCAGCGATTCTGATAAGCGATAACGTGTCTACCTAACACTCGACATTGATGATCGTCGAGCCAAGAATCTTACATATATTGTACGCACAGAGCCGGGAAACGATAAAATATGTCAAGAAATGCACGCTGTGCTAAAGTGTAAAAGTAACTCAAATTATTATTTTCCGGTTGATGTTTCGAGTTATCAAATGTGTGATATGATAATAGTGGTGATAAAACTGTGAAATGTAAATGTTATCGCATTTTATTTTCAAATACAACGGTTCTAAATTATTGAAATAATAAAAATCCAACTTAATAGACCGTAGCGAAAATATCATTAAAGAAGTGATTAACTACGAATGAAGAAATATTTTAATCCTTCTTTTAAAAGATCTTTAAACGAAGTCATAGAATACTTCGACATCACTGATATAATCGTAATGAAAGGAGGATATTAAAAAGAGGTCAACTTCTACCTAAAAAGGTGTAAGTAAGAGGAATAGTTTTTGTGGATAAAAATAATTTGAATACTTTCTGGATAAAATAATTAAAGAATTAGCGTTTGGGAAACACTTCGAAAATTGAGCACGAATATGATGTTGTATTTATCCAAATTTCAATGTTCATGCTTAATTTTCGAACTTTTTAATAACTTTGTCGTATCCAGAAGGTTAAAATCTACAAAAAATACTTCTTTTACTTATACCTCTTTGAGCAAAAGTCGGTCCCTTTTTAGATCCTCTTTTATTACATTCTATAAATGGAATTAAAACAAGTGGGAGATAGAAACGTAACATTTACATATATGTATACGTCGTAAATGCTTAATAGACACAAATACATGCGGATTAACTGACTCACTTAAATCGCGTACGTTTCTCGTTTATTTAATAAGCTCAAGTGCGCGTGTTTTGTGCTGTTTCGTGTCTTTATTTGCTCTCGTAGATTCGTAACTATTGCCACGCCTCATGCACAAGCATTCTAGAAAGAATCGTCGAGATAAGCTCTATAAATCTTGGAATATATAGAAGCACTTCACGCTTCATGTATTTAAAATATTAGATATATTCTAAATTTCTCTCGTCGTTATAAATATCTTCAAAATTTTTCTATCAGCTTGTAAATTCTTTAAACAGAAAATTAATTATCACCATCAATGATTCTATTGGTATCTGAAACAATAATTTTTTTGATAAAACACTTCTGTTATAAATATCAATGGAAATCAATTAACCAGAATAAACGTTAAAAGTTGCAAGCAATTCAATGTTGGATCGATTCTACTTCAACTAAAAATTTGAAATTATACATTATTTTCTGTGGCATAAAAGAACTATATGGAATTTACGATAAACGGTTCATGGAATATATCACGAAATTCTTACGTGTTGAATTATCTGAATGATTTTATCGATCAAAGCAATTCTGAGAACAATCGAGAGCACAGCTTATAGATACTCTGCCTGCCTCTCGCACGAACAAATTTAGCAGTTTAGTGTTTCCAAAACTGTGTCATAAACATTTGGAAGTATTTTGGACGCTCGCCAGACTTTCGTCGAGACATAATGTCAGTGTCAGAGCGTTATAAGCAAGCAGGTAAGAAAGGGAGTTACTAATCATTAGACAGCGTAATATACTGACACATGATAGATAGGAGCTACACTATTCTTTCTCGTTAAAATGCTGGAAGAAGCCTGTTTGTATAGGTACGCTGCGTGCCAGTAGGATGATGAATAAAAAAATTCTAATTTGTTATGTAGATAAGTGAATGACAAGTATATCACGAACTTGGTTATACGATGGAACATGATCAATACAGAATAATATAGTTTTAATTCAAGTCAATATGCAAAACAGGACTCGTAACGTGCTCTATAATGAAGATTATTTAATGCACTAATAACGTAGTTACAAAATAATGTTAAATATATGTTAGTTTTCTTTTTTGTTCGATTCTTCGATTTTCTTATTTACTACTGTATGAATTGATAAATTTGCCCGATACTGCAGTTCGCGATATGATAAAACTTACTGCTAGCGCGTACGTATGTACGTAGACTGGTATGTCAGTGCGATGCTGCATTGTTCGCAGTTTTCGCGTGCGACACGCAATGCACCGACACGCGGTCGCGCCATTGCGAACACTGGCGAAGGACTTCGTTAGAGGGCCGTAGAAAAAACCGACGAAATGACCGGCCTCGTCAGCAAATGAGGATTTGCGGTCGAGAAAGCAGGAGGATGACGTGGCTGCGAGCGTCGGTTAAGAATGCTCGGGAGATACGTACTTCAGTGATAAACTTCACCGTGTAATTAATGATGCGTTCTGATAAACTGCACCAGGAATAACAAAAGAAACCACCGCCATAGAAATGTTGATATAGTGTAATGAAAAGAATTATTGAGCTGATAAGATTAAGTTGGTAAAGATCTTGCAAAGAATTTATTAAATAAGACAAAAATTTTCTCGAGTCAATTTCTCGATGACTCACAACAATCATTGTTCCCATTAGATTTTTCCGTGCGATAGAGAATACGTTTGCTATACGTCAGCGAGGTAAGATAACTCTAGAAAGAAATGAAAAGCAAAGAAAAATAAAGATTACTTTCAGAAGTATGCGGCAGGTGTGAAAGTTAAATAATACACGGATATCCGGGCAATCAACATTTTACCACGGGTTAAAAAAAGCGTGTAAGGAGAGAATTTTGTGCGTGTGTGTTGTCTGTCCGACACATGAAGGATGTATTTCCTCGGGACGCCCACATTTACTCGCGATAACCGCCACCGCCACCGCTTCTTGACAATGTCCTTTATGGAGCGAAACGTCGCGCCCGACAAGGCGCATCCATCGTGGCACATTGCATTTGGCTGTGTTAGAAAAGTCGAATGGAACGTCTTCATTTCCGGCAGTGCCGTTACCAAGGCGAAGAAACAAGCTCTAAAAGCGTCTACGAAGGCTATAAAAGAACGGTCAGCCACCAATTTTCAAGCTACGATCTTAACTAACGATCTGTTAACTATGAACATCGAGGCAAAAAAGGGATTTTTAATTGCGATATGTTACGCACAACGCACTTCTATCAATAATCATTTAATTTCGAAATAAATCAGCTGCTCCTCTATTTGCGTTCACTTCGATGATAGAATAAAATGAAGTTTCAAATTAGAAAAATATCTCATCGTATAACTATTTATCCTTTTTTAAGGGTATCGTCAACGATGAACGTATCATTATTGATGTATCATTGCAATAAGTTACAAACAAGGAATATTTCTCGACTACAAAAGTCTGTTTGCATATTATTGTAAAACAAATTAAGTATATAGTACATAACAATTATTGTAAGTAGATATAATATCATAATATCTTTATCTTCATACATGTATAGATGTTATTATTGAAAATTTTATATTTATTTTTTCAATCTTACATTCGAAAGTATCATTTATTTCACTGTGTCTAGCTATCGTCAATCTTCGTTAATTAAAAATTGTTTGTTTATCGTTCAATTTAAATCCGAGTGAGATACGATATCGATAAATGCCGCGTCAATGAATCCGCATTCATTCAAAATAAGAGTAAAAATGTATAGTTATGCTACATGCGCGTGTGCCGCGATGTGCGACTCACGATTAGCGCGATAGTTGGCGCGAGGTCTTTTGTTCGACGGTAACAAATACCTGCAATCACGAGGTAGTATTATCGAGAAGCCAGGCACGGTATCATACGAAATTGACACGAGATGATTCATTCGAAAAAAATTCTATTGCATAATTAGAGGTATAAAATGATTGTAAATTGTATATTTTTAGAAAAAATGCTTTTTGCGTCAACGTAATACCTTCATGCTAAATGTTACAGATTGTCATTTGCGAGAAAATTTACGAGGTATAAAACGGACAGGAGGATTACTTTTTCCCCGGCGTAATTTCCGTTTTTAACATTTACAATGAGTTTCATTAAATTTGTTTAAATTGTGAAAAATGATTAAGCATCGAACGAGTAAATCGAGTCTTCGTAACAGTTCGAGTGTACATATATCCGTGTTGATAAGAAATTTCACTTTGCTGTATTCCGCAAGATAATCAAAATGTCACTTGGAGTGAACCGGGAAAAACTACGATCATAATACAAAATTGTCAGCATTTTTATTGCGGTATGTAAACCTCTCCTTTGCAGAGATTACGTAAACGGTATTGAATAATTGCTGCCTCCAAGTTCTCCAAACTATAATCGGAAAGTATTACAATTGTCAGTCGATTGCTTCATGTCTTTTTGTGCATTCAGGATATTGTAACAACGGCAGCTGAGGATGAACGGAAAAGACGTGCAGCTTGTTTATCGTTTTTTTAGTGCACGACGGTCGTCGTGAGAATCCTATTGTCGAGCGGAACGAATACAAGAGATAGTATCTTGAGTAGCTCATCGCTTTTGTCGGTCGAGAAAAAAGCTAGATGAAAAAAAAATCAAATAAACGAGCGAGTAATTATAATGCTACAATCGGAGTCTCACGAGAAGAAATCGTCTTACATTTAAAGAAAAGAAAACGAAATAGCTAGACGCAGTGAAATAAATGATACTTTCGAATGTAAGATTGAAAAAATAAATATAAAAGTTTCAATAATAACATCTATACATGTATGAAGATAAAGATATTATGATATTCATCTACTTACAATAATTGTTATATAATATGTACTTAATTTGTTTTACAATAATATGCAAATAGACTTTTGTACGAGAGATATTCCTTGTTTGTAACTTGCAATGATACATCAATAATGATACGTTCATTGTTGCGTATGTCTCTTTGTTCCTTTCATTTTATACCTTATTTTGAACGCTCAAAAAACAGTTCACAAATGAAAAATAAATTTCCCTTTGTGTCCACGCTGTGCTTACGAGCGAAATGGAAAATGGAGGGAAGAGTATTATGCGTTATCTCGTCAGAATAATGGCCGTTTAATCAAACTTTCCTCGTCAAATCCGCAATTAAACCTGCTATTGGTACATGTCGGGTCGTTTATCGCCACAAGCGCGATAAACTCAAGACCCTTCTGACGCTTGTCGCTCTTTCGTTTGAGTAACTCATTATTTCGATTGAGCTCGGTTGCAATAGCGACTCTTAATTAATACTGCTCAGCGATCGCTAGTTTCTCTCCATATCACGATTATAACATGAAACATGTTGTATCTCGTGTCATATAAAGAGCATATGAAGAGCATAAAGAAATAAAAAAAAGAGAAAAAAAATTTGTTTCGTAACACGACTTTTTTTAAATCTCTTGGAAAAAGTGTGCGCACTGTAATATATTTTCCATCAAAAAATGTAGAATAAAAATGTGATAGTTATACGCGATCGAATTAATTCAAATTTATGGAATTCTACGAAGTAGTTTATAACGATAATTAATGTTAAAAACATGCATACGGACTTCGTACCGAAAAGATCAGTTATAATGTATTATTGGTTTATGCATACAGATAACTATATGATTAAGCGATGTTGACTGCAACACCGAAGGATAGCCGGAATTAGTCACTTTTTGCTTTTCGCGGCGAAACAAAATCGCATGATTATGCGCATATTGTACATTTATAAATTAATCAGCGATAGTAATGCATCATTAAACACAAATGACAAAATGATATTTTTACGTGTTTCCTGTGTGAGTCGCCGCTGATTCGATTAGTCGACTACTACGAATTATGAGTGTATAAATATCGAGCCACTTAGACCGTTAATTTTCTCACAATTAATTGCGCAAACAAGAGACCGTTGGATAATCTTTTGATGACAGTTTCCAATAAGTGAACGGTGTCTGATCATTTGAATATAATAGGTTAATTCACATTCCTTGATATGTATATCACGCTTGATTAAGTATATTCAATACAATACAGTACAAATGATAAAAAGAAGTATTGACCCTTTTTCTTGTGCAATATTTTCCTCAAAAAAATTTTTAATCGTAAAATATTGTAATAACGAACTGCCCATTAAAAATAAAATAATACATTTTACACAAATAACTTTATCGAATTTTCTCTCCCCTTTATAAATAATAGAAAATAAAATTAAATCAATAAAACACGTTCAATAAAATTATCCAGAAATTTCAAAGACTCACATTTAAATTATTAAATTCATAGTAAGGTCATTAATAATTTTTTAAAATAATTTAGTCTTGCATGAGGTTATCTGATTCATTTTAATTCATTCTTCCTGTACAATAAGTTTGCGAGAATCATTTTCCAAGAATCTATTAATTTTGATTAGACGTTATTCATTGTAGAAGGAAAATTGTTAAAATGAACAAAGAGCCGAGTCATGGCGAAGGAAAAGCAATCCAAGTGACCCGAAACACACGCGTAATATTGCAAAGGGTAATGAACAGAGTCTCGTACTAATTATGCTTGCGAGGCGCAACCATAGAATTATATACGGGTGGTTATATAAACCGTTAATTCTTATACACTTGCGCGTACTTCCGTACTTCTATCTATTCTTTCGTTTGCTTTTAACACATGCGTTATTCGCGGTACCGTGAAATCTGAGGGGGGGGAGGAAGAAGAAAAGGGAGAAGAAAAGATTACTCCAGCTGTAAGATGGCTTGAAGTCGTTACGGTAACTAATAACGCGGAACGTTTTCGGCCATGTTCGCATAAATTCGACTTTCTATCTTAAACGCGATGTAGGTGTAAATTAAAACGTGCTCTCGCACTTTTTTATTTTTATGAACAAAGAGGAAATGAGAATGATAATTCGATCTACATAAATGATGTAATATAAAATAAAATATACAGAGTCTAATGGGAAGTTGCTAAAACTAATCAGCTGTCATTTTTAAACGCATGTTAGGAACAGGAAAATAAAATATTTTTTAATAAAAGGACATTTGGCAGTTTTATTTATATATAAAGATGATCAAAAATATTTGTATCATTTAATTAAATGTTTCTAAAAATATCAATCTGTATAATATATATTTTCGAAATGCTAAAAAAATTCTTAATAATATTTACATTTCAAATTAAAAAAAAAACTTTATTTGATATCTTTTTTTGCCAAAAGAGATATTAAACAAAGTTTAATTAAATTTAATTAAATGATGTAAATTTTTCCGATCATTTTTACTTTATATGTAAAGTATTTATTTTCTATTTAAAAATTTTTTTTCTGTTCTTATGTGCGTTTAAAAATGACAGCTAATTAGGTTCAGTAACTTCCCATGGAACAGTAACACCCTGTATATTAAATTATTTCTAGAAAGATTCGTATTAAAGAAAGTCAACGTAGATTTGATAACATTAGTGCGATCGTAACGTGAAGTATGCATCGCGAAATTCGCGCGCAATCGTGAATCTCTTCACGAACAATGTATAATTATCATTCAGATTATTCGCAATAAAGTAGCTGTTGCTTTGTGCTTTGTGCCTTGCAGATAGAGTCTAGACAAATAAATCATACATATATTTGTGTACAGTGGCGTGACGTAATGCTACAAAATCGCACATACTGGTATCGGAATTTGTTTATACTTCTTGTTAGCTTAAGAGGGAAACGTAGCGACATCGTGTTGCGAGATCGACACGCGAGAAACAATTTTACTACGCAACCTAACCTTGTTAAGGACACGTTTGCTTGGTACATTAGCGAGATTTGTTAGCTAATTCAATTTTTCGCAGCTAAAATGTTCTTATTGATTCATTACGAATATTATGTTATAAAATTCGATAATATACTAAAAAATTTAGTTGAAAAAAATTAATGATTATCAATAACTTATAATAAATTATGATAAGATAATATCTTATAAGTGATCAATATAAAAATGTGATTAATTATATATTCCCCCCAAGATTTGTTCGTTAATTCAATTTTTTATAATTGAAACATTCTTATTATGCGATATTACGTTATAAAATTCGATAATATATTTAAAAAATCAGTTGAATAAAGATTAATGATTATCAATAATTTATAATAATTATGATAAAGTATAATATTTTATATGTTAATATAAAAACTATAAATTTCCTCCAAGTTTGCTCATTAATTCAATTTTTTATAATCGAAACATTCTTATTGGCTCGTTATATATAACATTATATTATAAAACTCAATAATATATTAAAAATTTCAGTTAAATAAAGATAATAGTGGTTATCAAGAATTTATAATTATGATAAATTGTAACATTTTATACGTAATTAATATAAAAACATGGTTAACATAAATTCCTCCCAAGCCTACATCGTCACGTGCAATTCACCTGGCTCGATCGGATGAGATCACTCGATTAACGAAATCACTCAAGCGTTATCACTATTATCACAGCATTCACAGCTTACCGTAATCACACCGTGAAAAAGCATTAAAAAAAAAAACCTCGAGATTTCTGTGTGAAGAACCGTGTATCGTCGAGCGTAATGACACGTTATTTTCACAGAGCACTTCGACGGTTACACTTTTCCAATATCTCTTCGTTAAGCTCGAACGCCACAACGCAGTGCGGATCACATTATCGTCTCTCCCTGATAAAGAGTTCGGGCATGATCGCCGATCTTCGCGAGAGTCTAAGGTCCGGCACGGAGCGCGAAATGTCGAAAACCCGTAAGCACCGGGTAAGGAGAGGAAAAAAACTGTGTTCGGAGTAGAGTGTGGTGTGGTGTGGCACTCGGTGCACGCACTCGTGACATGCGGTGACGCACACGCAAGGCGTCAACTGAGATACGATACGATGCGATGCGCGCGCTCCTCTCGTTCGGTTCCGGCTCGGTTCGATTCGAGTCGACTCGACTCGACTCGGCCCGGCTCGCCAATCGCCAATCGCTGTGCGCGAGCGCCGCGCCGAGCCGCGCCGCTCCGCTCCGCTCGGTTTGGTTCGTTCTTTGGTGAGACGCGCGGCGCGCGGCATCAGCGGCACGAAAAGTGGCTCGAACGAAGAGCGTGCGCGACGGACGGCAACCAGAGTAACTCTGCTATGCTTGATGACGTAAACGGCGAGCGACCGGCGAAAGCAAGTCGCAGCCGGCGTTTGTGACTCATGAGCCAACCAGCCGGTTCACGTACGGCCGTTTGGAGCGCCTGCTATCGTAGGACGAACTCGAGGTGCAAGTGCCGATAACAGTGCCGTCCGTTCCATCGATGACGCCCGACGATTTTTTATCGTGGATTTAATAATTTTAAAGATTTAAAAACGTTTGTGTTGTAAAGTAATGATATATCAGGAAGAAATTAAGAGATTACGAATTTGGAGTATTTTTGTGAATAGTTATATTCCTTCTTGCTTTAATGAGAAATTTTATAGTATTAATATATATTTTTAAGTGTTCCTATATTTATAAAAAATTGTTATTTCAATCATGTAATAAATCAAAATGATTTGGACGTGTTTCCTATTGTAATTATAGGGACAAAAGAAATTCTCGAACTCTGTTATTTTGTATTTTGCGACGTGTATCAATCATGTTTTGTAATATACACTTATTATTATTTTGATATTCTTAGGAGACTTGATGTGGAATATAAATAAATATGTTAGAACAACGTAAAACTATGTACTTGTTGTACTCTCAACATAATTTCGAATTTTCTAGATTTCAAATATATCCTATATATCTATTCTAATTCATTCCAGTCGAACATCTGGTACCTCATTATACATTCTGAATTTGATAACGCGAATTCATAACTAGAGAATAACCCATTTCAACAAAACTATGTATCTACAATACATTGCAACACAATTTGTAAATTCACACGTGTGGAAAGAAATAAAAGAGAAAGAAAAATAATCGCATATTAATCAAAAACACAATTTTTTGCAATCACACTTTCTCTCGCTTGTGATTTTTTTCCAATACAAAATCTAATCACTTTACGTCCCATTACGAACCGATTTTCCTAGTTAGTCAATTCACAGTTTAATTATTGCGCCTCGGTAACACACGCAAATAGCAGAAAAATCGTACGTGATAGATTTCATCGTTTCGCGGAGGAATCGCGCCAACGAGATAAAAGAGGAGCGCGTGAATCACGCTCTCGCGATCGAAATCGCTCACCGCGGGCCCGTCCGATCCACAATCGGCAACGCTTATTCGCCGACTTCGGGTCCGGTGTCTAGACTGTCTGGCGGAAGACTGCTCGCGGTGCTCCACCGAGAACTGGAAACTCTTCGGGCCCCGCTTAACCAGGGAGTTGCGCCGCGCGCGCGATCGCGACCTTCGTGCTCTCTGCCGGGATCGATCGATCGGAACGGAAGTCGATCGCGGAACGAATTACCGATCCACGCGATTCGGGCGAGATAAAAGGATAATTGCGACACGATGCTCGTTTCACGTTTTACTTTGAGCGGCTTTATCGTCGCGCACCGTTATTATCGGCCAATCTTAAGTCCTCGATTCTAATTGTAAGTGATAGTTTTCAAATATTTGCACGATAGTTATATAGCATAGTTCCATGAAGGAAATTATGGTATAATTCTTAAAATTAATTTTAGAATTTTTTTATACGTAATATAGACTGAGATTAGCTTGAGAAAGCAATCAGTTCGTGTGTGAAGCAAAAGAGTATTTTTTATTTAATTAATAATAATAAAAGAATGCATTTATATATAAAGTCCAATTAGACTTAACAGTTTCTTTCATTTACTCGAATCCCAATCTGTCGTTTCGAACTGTGCGAATTCTTAGTAAGTTTAGACGGTTCCGTTAATCCGGTCAAAGTTTGACGGCATGGGATATAAATGATCGAACGAAAGGAATTAATTTTAGGCACGGAACTCGGCGAGGAAGTGTGACTAATCGTTGGAATCGACAGATTTCTTTCGTCTCCATTATACATTTAGAAAAGTCTAAAAAAAGAAGTACCATTAACATTTAGCTTTTCGACTTTTTAATTCTGTGATCAACAATTCGAGCAGCGCAAAAACTGATAATTGTGGAAAATGATTAGAAAAATATAAAGAAATCTCATGAAAAGAGAAACTATTCTATTAATTTCTTTTATTCTTTATGAAAACTGACTTTTTCTTATCAAAGAAATAATTTTTTGATCAAAGAATGATAATAATGATAATAATGACAATAATTTTCTGATTAAGAATGTTTTCAGTAATCTCCAATCGTCAATATACTTTATAATTATAATTTATATTAAAACGATTGCGTTCAAGTAGAATGTTTATTTTGCAACTATTGAAAGTTTTCTTCAAATTGATTGGATTACAATTTTAAATGTAGAAGAACAGTCCTATGTCAGCGAAGAAACTTCCAAAAAGCTGCGAAAAAAAAAACATTCTGCTGAATGTGCCTGATTTAAAAAAGCGAAAAACACTTTCAAGCTTAAGACAAAAAAATGAAATCCAATTTATTAATTGTAACATCGAACATGAAAAAGATACTTGCAAGAAGCAGGTAACAATGCCCGATAAAAAGTTGCGAACATAAAAATTTAATTAGTGAGAATAGATTCATCAGAATCTATTCTCACTAATTAAACGACATATATTTGATGCAAATTCTCGTCACGTTTGTTGCATATATCGAGGAACTGAATTTTAGCTGAACGATTTGGCTCAGCAGCGCATCTTTTCTTTCGAGTAACAATTTCGCAAATAAATGCATCGTATATTATACGATAAGATAATTACCGGCAGTCTGGAAACTTGATTCGCTGAACTGTTGAAAAGATAGAGAGCGGCGGAAGCGTACGGTTACAAGGATTATCGGTTATCTCTGCTTTTTATTGCTCTTTCCGCCGTGGTGGACCACCCGTGGTATGCACGTTGATTAACTTTCAGAGTGCATTCCTCTCGGCTCGAGAAAGATTCAAAACGTACAGAACTAACGTTTTCAAGATCCGGAGATTTTTTACAATATAAAAAAGAATTTCCTATAATATGAATAATCTTGGAGATTCACATTTTGTTGGAGGTCCATTATTTGCGTTTTATTTTTCATTATTTTTATATGGACGTCATCTAAAAGCGTAGATAAATGTAGATAAATGAATAAACGTTTTTCTAAAGTCTAAAATTGAACGAGTATACAATCGAGTAGATTCATGTATTTACACGCCATTCAAAATTTTTAATTTATTTTAAGTATTACGCTCATTTGAGAATTGATCGCGCGATTCATCATTGACAAATAGGAAATTTGAAGCGGGTTCTTACTTCTGCAAGCGTTTTATCGGGGTCACCGTGACTAAGGTCGAAATAATTGGAGCACGAAGCCCGTATTTTTTCAACCGTTGCTATCGCAATTTTAAAGGCGCGACAGAAATATCAGTATAATTTTTTCTTGAATAATTATATCCTTCAGAGAGGAATTTTAGAGACATGGTCGTTACGTTCACAAGCAAAATGTACAAGCAAATGTACGTGAGTCTAAGATAAAAAAAATAAAAGTGTAAATAAGATAAGAAGGAGATAAGATACAAATGGGAGTTTAGATATACTTTCGTGTGTACTCAACATATTTTTCGCACGCAAATTTATTTTTACTTCTAAGTTAAACTCGATCCCTTCAATAATGATTCGCTCGGTGAATTGCAGGCGAAGCGTTAACGTCGACGGACCTCTCTCATTTCTGCAATCTCCGGGATCAGTCTATAGAACGAGGGGGATCTAGTAACCACATATATGTATACTACAAGTGACCAAACAGCCACGTCGCACAACGCAGTGCGCAGATATAGATATATAAATTTAATTCATTAATTAAACTTACTCAAGTTTTACTTTAAAAGCGTCATAAGTTTGTGCAGTTAATGAAAATAAATATATTAAATTAATAAGCGTAAGTTTATATAAGTTTATAGCATTTCGCTCACTAACATCAAATCTTTTATTTCAACAATTTGATAATATTATTTTAAGTACCTTGGGAATATCATGGAAATAAAGTATAAGAAGTCGTAAATTATTAAATCGAAATAAAAATGTCTATAGTTTCATTGGTGTAAGATCTATGTTAACAATTAAACTTTCAATAAAATAGACTTTTTATTAGCAGGCTGCGCAGTTATATGATGATATTATTCAGAATCAACCAGCACTTGAATCGTGGGAATAATTATTGCACGATACGGATCGCAATACAAAGGATCGCGTGAGATCCTTCGGTCAGTGCTGCCTCCTTTCTGACTTCCGTTCACGCTCAAGCATACGGCAAACGAGTTTTACATCCCGGTGCGTCCAAAGGGTTTCACGCGGCGCGATTATCTCCATCTGAGGCTGGGTTTCGATTCTGCATTGCTGAGTGAATCACGGGAGAAAAAGAGAAAGAGAAAGAAAGATCAAGAAGGGTCAAATATAAGGACATTAATGAACGTCGATATCGAAGGTTTTTAAGTAATAAAAATAATAAAAAATTAAATATATATATATATAATATATATATATATATATAGAAATTAAAAAACAAAAGAAAATTAGAAACTAAATAATAAAGAATATAAAAATTTTAATTATACAGTTTGAAACTTTGTCAAAATAACTTATAAATAAAGTATTTGTATTTAATATAATAGTAAAGAAACTTGTGTAAGCATTTTATGTTATAATAATTCTAAGTTTTAATTTCGGTAAACAAGATTGATCCTCGATAAAAGAAATTGTATTGATAGTCTCTTAAAAAAATTCTGTTGACGCTCGTGCTTTTCAATAATGCGAACAAAATGCTGATAGACTTTGTCACTTATTACAGCAGTATTGCCTGTCTATAGATGGCAGCACTATCTTAAAAGAGTATCAAATGGCTATTAAAATGCTATAATATAATAAAAATACATAATAATATAAATAATTATACGCGTAACGCGTGTCATTTATCTTATTAAATAATGTGATATTATTTATTTGTCCTATATTTTTACTTGCAAGCTTTAAACGATGAATTATATAAGCAATTAAAAATCTAATTTTAATTTGTATGATTTTGGTATGTTTGATGTAAAGCGACATGTTTTTACGTTATTGAAGATAAAAGTATTCACGATACATCAACACATCAGGAAATTTTCAAGCGTAAAATGCCATTTGCAAACAATAGACTTTTATCTTTTCGAGAGTATTAAACGATGGATGAAATACAAAAGAAACGGAGTGTGGAGTAAACTAAAAGTTTCCCGCAAGACACAACTTTCCTGTTATTACTTTCTTTATTTCACACGATGAAATACTCACGTAGATGTTCCCGATAAGCAACTTATTGTGAATTCCTCACGAAAGTTTTCTATATCACTAAAGCTTAATCGAATTATATAAGCGACTGTAGATGCATCTGCTTTTTCTTGCAGAACCAAACGGGATAGAAAGTGCAAAGGGATGTAATTGAATTTATATCTTCGTTATTATATCTCATTAGTAAGTATCGTAGATACCTGGAGCTTCGAAAGCGCATTAGCCGATAACTTTGAGACTCTCGTGTCCAACTTTCGCTTTAACAAAACCAACTTTTTCAGAAAGAAAAAAAAAGCAATATGAAAAAAATGCATGTAATTTTCGATATAAAAGATAAAAGTATATAAAATTGCATTTTTTAAAATTATATACATTTACCTCTTGTGTTCTTGTAAATACATATACAATTTAAAACAGAAATAGAATATGTCAGAATATATGTCAGAATATATGAATATATGTCAGAAAGATATAAAGCATAATATCTAAATGCGTCACTCGAACTGTTTCGGATAACGAAGAGTTGCTAGTATCAGTTCGATGAATCATACCAAATATAATATAACGATACTTCACAAATGCAGATTAATACGGGCGTTTCCGCGGAAACAGTCGATAATTATGCTCTTATGAACTTTTATGTTTAAATACAATTCATGAGACAATGGCAAAAATTACATCAGCTACATGATTAGATCTGGTAGACCCTTAATGAAACGCGGAAAAGTTGAGGAAGATGCTTATAGAACTTATGAATATTACATATGTTCGGACGACGACCACATTATATCATAACTTCTTTCGTCACGTGATCGAGCACGATTGACCCGGCAAGTATGCAGCGAATTAAGAAATTAATGAGTTTGCGCAATGAAATTTTCGGCACCCATTTACTTCGCCTAGAACACGTGATTGTTCATGAAATATAAACGTGATTTATAAAATAAAATCCGTATGAGATACACAAGAATAAAAATAACAAATAAAATTCAGATGTTTGGTATTACTAATTACTAGTTTGTTGCAAAGTGATCTAATTTTAAAAACAGAATCCAAAACGTTGCAAGGGTAAAACGGGGAGTATAGTTAAAATATTTTCGATTTCGATAAAATTCAGTTTAACGAGGACATACTCACACGCTATTATCAGAGCCAGTTTGTTACAAAGGCTGAAAATAACTTATCGATCGGTATCGAGATGGGGAATGTCTTTACGACGTGAAAGAAGAGATCTCCCAAAGACTCTTCGGATTATCGACTCTTATAGTCGCGTTTGTTAGAGACCGACTTCTTGAAGCGAGAAAATTTCACACGAAGGCGCGGTTTCGCGACCCACGCGCAGAGGATGCAGCTTTCCCACACGTTAGACACGATTAGCGTTGGCATTGTTAATAACAGACGGTAGAGAAGTTCCGAGAGCGCTAAAAGGATCTCTCGAACGCATTGCGTGCTACATAAAACGAACTCGTTTTTTCGAACGAGTCCGAAGAGGAGTCACGCACAACGCATTTGCATGCATGTGGCGGCGCGCTGCGTCAGACGTGTATATGTAAGTCAGATACGCTCTGACTTACATATACACGTTAATACACGAGTTAGAATCGCGCTAGATTAATTGAAGAGTTGGATCCACGCAATAAGAGCGTGAAACTCGAAATTTTCATTATTCAAACAGATATATAATAGCTACAACTTATAAATATTACATCAAACTATATATTCGTTCATAATTGAACATAATTTTTGACCCATATTTTATTAAAACTGTTGACTTTCAAGCCTTTAAACTAATTTTCTAAAAGACAGTTTAATTATTCGTGCTGATGTTGAATTCAATATACATTTATAATCCCAATCGAAAAATTTATTTCCAGACTTATCCTTTAATAATTTTTTCATATTATTTTTATAGTAAAAATTATATACTTTTTATCTGTTTTATTATGTTTTTCTCAAATATATAAATAATAAGACAGAAAATTAAAATTAAAATTAAAAATTTGTCCTGAACGAGAAATATTTTGCAATATATATTAAATTTTTCTTTATTTCTTGGTTCGAATAATGCAATCTTCATGCCAGGCTACATTTTATCAATTTTCTTCCAGAACAGACGCATTTCTATTTGCATAAATATCTTCTCTGTAAAGTATGTATTTATTCCGTGCTATTACAGAGATCGTATGCAGAATATTCAGAATAAAGATAATAAAAGATATAAGATTATACAAATTATAAGAATGATCATTGCATTATATTTGATTCACACATAATATTGTGAGATGAGAAATTAGAAAGCAAATTCCTCCTCAATCTTGGCATCGTAATCTCGAAATATAAATTTAAATTTGTATCTAAAGTGTTTTTGCAATAATGGATTCGTAAGATTGTCAACTTGGGAAATCAATTTTCTCTATTTCGTGTTGTTATTCCAGTAACAAGTTGACGTTATTTGTCGTCATTTTTACGTCAAAATGACAACAAATAATAGTTTATTATCTTAATACTGAAATTTCTTTGCGTCACGTATTTCAGTTATAGAAGACCAAGTTTGTCGCTCGAAATACTACAGTATGTCACAATTACCAATCTCAAAATAATTAATTATATAATGAAACAGCTTAGAAAATAAAACGGCAAATAACACTAAAGAGACAAAGTTAAAAAATCTTACTTGGAGAAACATACGATTATTATTAGACGACACAATTATTCTCGTTGCAGCCGCGGCCTCAGACTCAATGGCAATTCGGCATTGCTAACTGTCATCGCATCACCAACCAAACAATTATCCGTCGATGCAAACAGCTGCAACGTAAATGGCGTAATTAATGTCGAGTTTGGACATGTAGCTAATAAGCGCGATGTAAATTGGTTCCGGGTTATCAGCGAAATCAAGAATGACATTGTCTTTCTGAATAATTATTTAATATACGTAAAGTGAAAAATAAGGTTTGCATTGATATATGCTGTGACGAAGATACTTACAAAATATATGAATGCAAAAAATATATGAATATGTTATTAAATAAGAAATACGATACTATTTTTACTTTGTGCGTAGTCTTTTTTAAGAACGCCCCAGTTTCAAAATCTTTCCAAGCTTTCCCAATGCCTCTGCTTAAACAGAATAACGAATAAGAATACGCTATTTTAAAAGTTGAAAAATTGAGAAAAGAAAGAACCACATAAATTGGAATACGACACAGCACTCTGTGATCACGGAGTATAGACAGGAATTATCTCACGATTTCAACTGGGACAATATAAAAATTCTGGACAAAGAAAATAATTATAATAAACGACTATTGTTATTTTACAGAAATAATTCATAAACAAAACAATGGTTTGAATAAAAAAAATGATGCAGTATTTTTAGATTCTATATATACTGCTTTAATTTCTAAGACTTGAGACTTCCCCCTTTTTAGTAATGCTAACTTTAGTAATGCTAAGAATAATATGTGTTATTATATAAACATATTATATGTTCTCATTACGAATATGACCTGTGTATACTAGTAACATCGATAGTCATAGCAATCTGAAACTCATAAGTTAATAATGTATATATATTATAATCATTTTGCATTGTATTTTCGCTCGATAATTAATTAACATATTATATTTGTCGCAAAACAGTAAGCCAGGAAGTTTAATGATAGTTTTAAGTACAAAATCACGATGCAAATGATACTTCAATGACGAAAAACGTATTTCAAGCGATTCGACATAATACAACGTCTTTGTATGTAATTGTAAGAATTTTATGTGCAACATCATTGTATGTAATGCATGAATTATTAGTTACGCGACGATTAATACTGAAGAGGACCCAAAACGCAGATTGAAATGTACATTTATTTTATCTTATATGTGAACTGAAAATAATAAAATTATTGTGCACTGAAACTAGCGTCGGCTCTCGGAGGCTTTTTAACTATTATTGATTTATATCATTAGAGCCTATACTTGTTTGATTATTGAAAAATTGAATTATATTTTCCAAATCTTCATTAATTCGCTTAATTACACCGTTGATAATTTAATCGAATGTTACAGTATCGTACCGAAACAAAAGTTATTTATTCGATAACGTGCTCATCAGTATCAATTGTTTGAAAGGACTTTAAAAAGCCTAAAAAGGAAACACCTTGCTAAACACTTGTGTATGCATTCATGTATTTTTGTCGCATGTCGGGATTAATTATGCAGACACATCGCAGCGCACAATCGGCGTCGGCGAATAAAAAATTTCCATTCAGACATCGCTTCAGCAGCTGCTTAACGATGCATCGCGCAATGCGTTTGCTACGCAAATATCGAGATGCTTTTATCTGCGTTTATGGCTTTACAAACCCGCATGACGATACATGGCAAACGTGGATGGCGAACTAAGAATAGTTTACAGCTTTACGAAATCGGAGCTTCTCGATATCGAAAAGCTTCTCGTGTTCATTAGTCGAAAAACACCAATGGCTTAATTTATGCTATGCATTATCATTGTATGATAAATTGTGACAGCAAATACAATATATCTTAAGACAACATGATAACTAACTATTCACATAATATAAAAGTAATAACACACGTCAATAAAACTTTTCAATAGTGAAAAAAGAAAAGTAGAGAATTAATCCCGATAATTAAATTTATATTATTTGCATTAATTTTAGTTGATGGTATTTTAATAATAATCGATAACAATATTATTGACACTGAACATTCCATGTAAGAAATCGACTCGTAGGAAATAAATTCGGCAATGTCACGATTATTGTAATCAGTCGACCGTTGAGGGATTCTGCAAGAATCTATTCCGCATCGATGCTTTCGCGTTCATTCGTGTCGACGTGATAAATCTTGCCATCCATCGCGCGAATGGGTCTGCTTCGAAAACCGTGCGAAATCCATTCGGGTCAAGTTTTGGAAGCGAAAAGATTTGCGCGCGCATTAGCGTATGTGGCGCAATGACGGATTTATCGATTGTAAATACAATCGTTTCACATGTTACGAGAAGGTCACGCGCGTACCAATTTAAACTTATTGTATTTTCGACAGCGTAAGAGTTCGCTGTGCCGAATACATATTACATTGCACGTGTTGCAAATTATCTCGCCTCAGCTGCACAATTATGACTGATCAATGATTTTTCATTGAGTACCATATTCTTCATCCGCATGAGAATAAATGAAATTTTGTTCCATAAAATTTAAATAAAATAGTATTCTTATTATATTTCCGTCTCGTTTTCATACCGTTCCAACTTTATTCAAATTATTCGGCGATTTCCTCTTTCTTTGCAATAATTTTACATAATTCTTGGTCATAATAGTTGTACTATACATCTTTAATAAAAGCATTCTATTAATTATCATTTTTTTATATTTTACATAAAATAAGAAGACTTGATTAAACATGCTTCGCTATAATATTGTAGCTTAACATTATGTAATTTAATATTCTAAAACTATTGATAATTCTGCAGAAATAATACGTTATTTCGTAAAATAAAAACCTTATCTTAAAATGTTAAAAAATTACTAGCCGTGAGATGACAAATTTTTCTTTCGAGCATATATTTCTATGTCTACAGAAATGCATAAATAATAAAATAATATTCTTATTATATTTAATAAATATAGATGTATTAAAGAGAAGTGATCCAAATCTTATTGTAACGTATTCATACTTTAATAAATGAAAGTGCTAACCTTTCGCATAAAATGGTTGAAAAGAATTTAATAAGAAAAAATGTACTGTCATATGCAAGTGCGCTATAAATCATATGTTAAATTAAAATGTTGCAAAACCTCCATTAAACAGGCGTTTTCTTATCAGTTAGCACACGTGCACGTATGATAAATAGAATGCATTTCTCTCATGTCACGTGTCTCAAGATAATAAATGTCTATTCAGTAATATCTTCGACGAAAATAACTAATGTAAAATCCTAAGTTTTTCGGTATCAACTATAATTTTTTTCTTTCTTCTTTTTTTTATGGTCTTTATTATTTTCTTTAGAGGAATGTCGAAATAACTGTGTTCGATTTTATAATTGGTTTATTCATTAATATTTAGGCAATTATGAAATAATTTAAATAGCAATTAAATATTATTAGCTACAAATGTCAATATTCAAAATATCAAAATACTAAATTATATAAACTGTGAAAACTATTTTGTACCAATCCAATTTGTTATGTGATCGTAATATATCGCTGAATACTTGACATATCGAGTGTTCCACTAATAAAAACTCAATATATTCCATATTTATCAATGCTTTGATAATTCAGTTTTATTAAAACCACAATCTTTCTGCGATCCGAACAATCAAATCATTCTGCTATTTGTCATGTAACGACGTCTTTTGGTTTAAAACTCTAGTATTTACACTGATTATGAACCTTTTTCACGAGACGGGTATAACAACCAAGATAATGAATTGTCATCAAACTGTCGCGACTATAGAAATTTGTGAATCACCGATAGCAACATTATATTAGGTGTTGGAATTAATTCGTAGCGTTTTTTAATGAAAGAATGTTATTTATTTCACATGAGCATTAAAAAATACATTAATGAAAGTACTTCCCATCACTTGTAAAACGCTACGAATTAATTCCAACACCTAATATTTAAAAAAAAAGAATGATAATGAATGAATAAAAAATATAACAAAAAAAATGACATTGATCAAATACCATGAAAGTTTCGTAAAATCATCTCTTTGTTCTTCCTACATCTTTCTATAAACTCACTACATTTTTTGCTTTGCGGTATTATTAATGTCTTTTGTGAGATGCTATTCTTGACGTTCGCGAGTTATTTTTTGCAAATATTTTTCGTAACGTTACGATAAGAGAAACAAAATAAATTGCCAGATAGTTAACAAGAAATATTTGAGCAATATGGAAAATTATTAAGAGGACTAAATCATAAATGTAAGATATATAGATTTATTTTGGAAGAATCGCTAATACATCGTCGTTAATATATCGTTGCTAGTTGCAAATATTTGTGAACAATTTTTTAGATGTTAAGGAAAGTAATGCATGCTTGATTAATAATCTTATTTTACATATTAAAATAATTGTTAAACTCGCAAAACCTGCCCATTTATCAAAATATATTCGAAATTTTTCACAAATCGAAAATAAAAAACGAAATAAGGTTCAATCAAATAAAAAACAAATTAATATATAACTAGTTAACCTGATCGAAACGTAATTTGTTGATTGAACTATACATTGTTTAAAATTTAAATAAATATCTAACCAAACTCCCCTATTAATTAAAATTATAATAAAAAATCACTAGAATTAAGCTTTGGTTAAACAAGCAGCAAAATCACATGGATTTATGCATGGATGATTAACTTTATCACTGCGTTTATGAGATAGTTGACGGCAAAAATCTTATCTTTCGCTGTATGTTTAGTATTTTTGCACATTATCACTATACATATGTGTGCGTGAAAAATTTATAAATCACTATCAACGTTTACTATATTTAAAAATCGACTTCTAACAATTACGCAAACGAATTATCATTTTCAGTGCGTCATTTATCTTTGTTGTAATGTACTATGTGTAATTAGATAAAAGCTTAATTAGTTTCATATAATGGTATGATTATCTTATGACAAAGATAATCATATCATTATATGAAGCTAATTAAGACTAATCTTAAGACTAAGATTTACATTTTTAAATTACTAGAACTCATAAATTATTCAATATATCTTTGATATAATTTGATATTAATCAATATTGTATACACACATATTTGTAAATTAAGAAATTAAAATTTGGTTCCATTAAGGTCATTATAATTTTACGAGAATTCATTTATAAGTTGTATTGTTTCATAAACTAGTAGATAAAATATTTTGTTTATCAGAAATATGCGGATAAATTCGCATTACGTAATCAATTGATTTTAGAAACATTACTATCATTGTAAAATTAGCAATGAGTTCCAAGTTTCTTGAAACTTGGAATCCGTTCTGATGCAATAAGAAATGTTGTGATATGAAATTTCGATTAATCATTCTACTTACATATCGCGCACAAGTGCGTAAACATTAACGAGCGTGGTATTTTCCATCATATGAAGAAAGTTCACGATAAGACAATTACGATTAAATTACTTCATAAAAACAATAAGAATTAACAATGTAAACATATATATACATACATTACTCTGCATGTTAAAAACATTTCTTTCGCATCAAATTTTTTATAATATATAAATAAAAAATAAATAAATAATATAAATACAAATAAATACTCATATTCGATAAATACTTATCCAATTACATATCTCAATAAGAAATATCTGTTTCGATAATTTAAATGTTCGCAATAATATTCCATAATTTATTCACACCTGTTTATGTAATTCGATATTTACGACGTTCTCTCTTTATCGGCAATATTTAAAATTTTTATAACTCCATAAAAATAACTCCATAAAATAACTTTGATAAAAAATATTGCGAATGCAGAGATTGCGCAGAAAAATAAAAGTTTGTTTTTGCGAATTTTAGGATCAAATATTTTACATACTCATGTTTCCTATTTTTTGTGTAATGGAAATTGAAACTTGTAACCATTAACGATATTATTAAAAATATTATTTCAAAAAATTTCCATTGAATTCATTTTTAAAAATATGCAAAAGATTAGAGGTAAATAATAATTTTATAGAAATGAATATTCATAAGATACATCATATTGTTATGCTTACTCATTAAAGTTTAATCTTTCAAGCAAATAAAGAGATATAAAATATGTCACATTTAAATTACAATATGTTATCCGGAAAAAGAATAGACCTTTTCTTAACTATGTGATCCATATGGATGCAATGAGAAAGTATAAAAGTTCATCACATGATGTGTAAAGTCAATACGTACACCCACGATCGATACACGCAAGTTATTTTTACAACGACTACCTCATTTATTGGATCGATAACCTTCAATGACTGACATTATTATTAGAGGCCTTAGGGAATACGATCTAAAAATAATTCGCGGCGTTCAAATTTGTACTCCGCATTTTTGCAGAACGAAGGTGGCGAATAATCGCTTGAAATGAAGTTTAACACAATCTTGAAATAAATAATTATATTAATATTAAATAAGCGAAAGGAATATTTTATTTCATCTTTCGCCATTAGATGGCTTTTCTGCCTAGATGGAAATATTCTTCTACTACATATCATATCAATTTAAAGCAATTGCCTTTATTACAACTATCTCACTATTACATTTTTATTTAACAACTGAATATTTTAAATAATTCGCAACGTATTTGCACGCATGGCATGTACTGGGGGAGTTTGAATTGTTTGATAAGTGTGGCCTTGATGAAACTCTCATCCAATGTTCGTATACGAATCCAACCCAGGCGTACCGACGTACGATCTCTCAACTATCACGGAAGTGAATCGTTTGAAATATACTCTCTGACTCGTCGTCGACAACGGCCAATTTTGCACGATGCAACGTACGAGCATTCGTGTTCACGCGACAAATTTACCGCAGCAAAATGCAAATTCTCCGTAACATGTAGCGATAATTGCACAGGATTGATTGTTTCGTAATTACATACACATATAATCTGATCAACGCTAGTATTGCATTAATGCATTAACTACTTCCGCTCGCAACACGTGGAATGCAAGTTTGTCAAACGACATCGGGAAAACTATTCATTATCGATAACATTTTCTCGATTCATACTCTCTAAAACTTTTAAACAGAATCTTACTCTGAAGTCGTGCTCTTAAAGATTGAAGATTGAGTCACTCTTTTTTCCAGAGTAACTCATTGTCAGTTTCCATTCTTTAGAGTAAGATTCCAAGAATTTAGGAAGTATATAAAGTATCCAATATGTGAATATATGTATATTATATAATTATGACATAATCATCAAGATATACCTATCATGTTTTTGACATTTTAAATGTTTGTAATATTTTCGCATTATACTTTAAAACAGTGAACATCCTGTACAATAAGCTACAATCATTTTTTACTCATCACTTTATAAATAAATCGCGAAGCTGAAAAGTACGAAAATCCCCTACTAAAAAGATGAGTTGCAACTTCGCGAAAATCTTTCGAACTCGTCGCACAGGTCGTTCTCTTATTCATAAACCTAAATGCCTGCAGAACGAGTATATATAAAGAGCCGATCGATTTTGGTGAGGCTTGTTTTTCTACTCAAACGTCGATAAATTATCGAGAGTAACATACGAGGGTGAAAATAACGAATAGTTAAAAATATCGAAAGTGCCTGAAGCGCGCTTTTGTTCACTCTTGTTTGCAATACATCGAGCTCTTTCATACGCGAATTGCATACACCTCGTACAAATTGATGCAATTTAATATATAATGATTATTTTACCTCTGTTAGCATAAAAATATTTCACGAACAATTCTAATAGGTGATATCGTTCGACATCCTAATAAATTTCCTATCGTTCACGATTTAACAGAAAACGGACATCCGTTTTGCTGCGATGAAACTCTATTTCTATCTTTTCAAAAGCAGACGATGCGTTAAACGTGCAACATACGAATCGTGTCTCCATCAATATTATTCGAAATGAAAGGAAAACACGAGTCGGCTGCTCGATAGCGAACATCCCGTTTTCTACCTTCTGAAAATAGCGAGGTCTCGACGCGTCACGTACAGGAAGCCAAGCACAGGATCTCGGCACTGATTTAACTTGCACGGGATTAATATGGAGTGTTTAAATGTGTAAACAACACAATAGAGATAAAGAAGAAAAACTTCTTTCTGTAACAAGGTCAGAGTAAAAAATAATGAAAATATTATAAAAATAAGAGTCTTTTTGCACAGGAACAAAGCTGATAAGAAAATTAATTAAATTTCAAGTTGAGAATGTGCATCGTAAATCGAAAAACAACACTGAAATTAATAGAAATTTTTTTCTTATCAAAGTAGGAATGTGGTACTTTTCTTCTTTTATTGAAATAGTAAAAATTTTAAATATACAAGTTACAACGCCTTATCTTATTATCTTTCGACTATTTAAACACAATAATTAAGAAATTTCTTTATAATACTTTTAAATTTATTATAAAAAAAGAAAGAGAGAGAGAGAGAGAAATTAAATTAATTTTTTACTGCAAGACAGTAATATATATTATATCTTACAGATCATTAAATAGACAAAGTGCAATAAGTTCCTTATGTTTCCACCAGACTGCAGCACATACAACTGAAGCATTAAGCCGTCAGATGCTTTCGCATTCATAAGACTTTAAAGAGACCATTTTCGACTCTTTTAGTTCTTTCATAATACAGTAGTGTTTCATAATACAGTACTTGAATTATATATTTAATATATTCGTGTAAATATTAAACGATATATTTTTTTATACGAAATAGAGAAATTTTATTGCTAAGTGTGCTGAAGTAATTAATATCCTCATATGTAATCAGAATTTTCAATATATAATAATTAAATATTTACGGATGATAACATTGAAATAAATATTTTAATCTGTCAAGAAACAAATTGATTCCAAATTAGTCAAAGAATCTGAAAAATATAAAATTTCATTTATCTGCAGTCTATTTACACGAAGTGTAAACGAGTTTATGTTCAAATTCAAATTTCCAATAACTAAACTATTATCAGAACTACAATGCCGTACTTTAAATAATAGAAGCTCGATGTGCTCGACTCCAATTTTCAGAATGTCAACTCCTATTATCGGAACTAATAAGTACTGGTAGAGATGAGAATTATCTCTATTATCTAAACCATTCGGTTATCAAAACTGTCTTGTCCCCCGACAAGTTCGGATAAACAAAGTTCTATTGCTACTAGCACAATTGATGAGTTCTGTAACACACTGAACACACATATGTAGGTACAAACCTCTTGATGTGTACACCAGCTCTGTTGGCAGTTATGCAATAATATAATGGAATTTATAATGCGGACAACTACTTTAAACACTATAGTATTCAATAAGCAAACAACGAGAAATTTTAATAGATGCCATAGGAGACAACCTATAAATTTACAAAGAAGATCTGATGCTTCCACGTGCGGATAATGAGATATTGCACAGAATAGAATCCCAAAAGTCCTTGGTATACAATGAGTGCAAATTTCAGCTTAACCTTTCCAAGTGACACACTTGAAGAAGAGATTTGTGGAGAAAGCACGAATGAAATTATAGCTCTGTAGATGTAGGATTCGCCATAGTGAAATAAGAATTTCTAGAGCAGATAATTATTATTAGCTCTTCAGCTGTCTTCTAGCTTTGCATAATAATAATTATACTGATTATTATAATATTTAACAAATTCTTTGATTACTGTTTCGATTATCTCTATCTACATTAATATCCTGTACGTCTAATTATTTAAGAAAAAGAATTGCTATTAATATTTGTTCTCAAATTATCGAAATGATTAAAGTTGAAGTTATTTACTAAAATATCTTATCCTATTAGATAATTGAAATTTTCATCTTAGTAAGATGCAGAATAATTAGATTTGAGTTTAACATTCTAAAGGAAAAATTCTGTATACGCGAATTCTATATACTGGAAGGACAGGAAAAGGAGAGGTACAGATTTTTTAATAACCACCGTAGATTGCATGAAGAAAATTCGAACCTTGACTGATGCTTGTCTCGACAAATGAGCTAGTCAGGTGCAAACTGCAGTCCTCGCCTTCGCAACTACGCCAATATGGACTTGCACCTGTGCAGGCTGCGAAGGTGCGTTGCAGCTTGCGTGATACACGTAACTACCACATTGGTGTCGCGTGCAGACACACACATACACGCAGCAACAGTGAAAGGAAACCAGCAGCGAAAACGCAACGTTACACGGTTGACAGACGCGCAGCTCGGCTCGATTACTTCTCGCAGGTTTTCCTTCGTTCGTCCGTCGCGAAGGCGGAGAGACTTGTAGCTTTCGTAATATTGGAAAGTACTCGGCACATTGTCCTTAGAGACTAAGATACGATAATAATGCAAAGTTTCCGGTGGATTCGCCATAGCCCTACGACAATGCGCGGAAAATGCAATTCTGCAAACGGAACGAAGAACACAATGTGTTCAAGAATGATAAAAACAAATATTATCTTTACGAATATTAAGATTTACATTTTGATAAAATATACGAGATACATTAAAAGAGATTAGTAATTATTTCAACAGATTATAAAATAAATTATCCTTCTTTCGTTTGTATACTATTACGAATTAACTATTCAAGAATCAATTAAGCTTGTTCTGCAAACGCTTTTATAAAATCAATTATGCAGTTGAACGACCATCAAGAATTGCACGAAGAATTAAAAGAACATATTAATGAAGAATCGTATTACGGAGAAAAGTAGCTAAGGAAGCTTTGAACTTTCTATTTCGCGTTGTTTTTCTTTTGTAAAAAATAGCCGGTTTCAAAGAAACCTTTTCCTTTTATATATTTGAGAAAAAGATAAATTATAATGAAGATAAATATCAATTAAAATAACTGTCAGAAAAGGCAAAAGTATATAAAAATACAAAATAACTTAATGATAAAATAATCATACTTTGGAAAAAAAGAGAAAAGTAATAAATTTATTTTTACTTTAGTATAATCAATTTTTAAAAATGATATATTGAATATGTATTTTACAAATCCTACTCCAGATTTTGTTTGAAGATTTTGTAAAATATAATTTACAATATCATCATGTCATTTTTCATATCATATTTCATGAATTAATGCAATTAATTAATAATTCAAGTCTGATTAAAATTTTGCACACATGGAATATGTACCGATTTCTAAGAAATAAAAATTAACAATCACAATGTTCTCTACGAATTCACGAAATTATTCTTCCTCGAATCGAGAAAGTTTCCGAGAGAACTTTGATGATCTCACTTTATCGAGATTGATGTGTGATCGTAAATCATATGTTTAATAATGGTTTTCTACGAATTAGATTCAGTTTTTTCATCACGTTTCCTCATACGATTAATCTGCAGTGTAATCATAAATAATAGAAATAACCAGTAAAAATTTAAGATAAAAAAATTGTATAAAGTGTAACCATCGTGTGACTAGCAAAACAAAATTATTAATATTACTATTTCGTAAAAGTGCTCGTAACAATTAAGTATTGATATACTCTTTGCGAAAAGTGAGAAATCAACACTTTCTCAAGCAAGTATCGATCATCCTCCACTCCTAATTGTTAGGTTCAATGGACGATTAACTTGACACAAGCCCTGCGTATTTCATTCTCTGCACGGTGTATTCCGCGCATCTGTCGCAAATAAACAACCGATAACATCGCCGTTTGTATCCAACCTTCTTCGTTAGTGGTGCAAGCACCGATTCGTTTTTTTTAGGTCGTTATTATCCGCAGATGGCAAACTGGTTCCAATGTATTCAGCGCACTGCACGCATTTCAATGTAAAAAGATACAGTAAAGAAAGATATTTATTCATCAGTTGTTAACTGTTATGTATTGTATTGAATAAACTTTTAATAAATTCCTGCAACTGTTGCGCAATTATATAACTGGACTTCGTACTGCTACAATTGGACGTAATCAATTATAACAGAAAATTATCATCATGAAAAGAGTCGAAACGCGAAACTCAAGAGTTTCGAAAGAAAGACAAAAAGAAAAAAAAAACGTTTGCGACAGAGAGAAGTTTAATAATGATGTCTTCTTTTCTTACCTGAAGCCTGACGCGCGCCCTGGAGTAGCGTTTAAAGTTTGTCGAAGGAGGAGGCACGTCGTAGTTCCTGGATATACGCGTAGACGGCGGGACAATAGGATGGCCGTTGGTGACGGCGGAGGTCATCGTCGAGGCGTTCGTCGAGGGCGTGTCTCGATGGCTCTTGGTACGTCGTAATAATCGGCGTACCGTGTTCTTCACTGTCGCAGCGATGTGAGTTCCGCCTCCGCCGCGTTCACCACCGCCGCCACTCTCATGATGACGGTGATGATGATGCTGGTTCATCGTCTTGTTGTAGTCTACCACTTTCTTGACCCGCGTCGACGTGGGCACGGGCGCCACTTTGTGGCCACCCGTTTCCATCACGTACATCGTGTCCACGTGCGGAGCAATCCTGCTGGATTTCTTGCCGTACTCTAATCGACCAGAGCGCGTTCCCTTCTGTCGCGAAATGGAACGCCCTGCCGCGAATAGGCTTCACCGTTCGATACTGTGCACCGGAATTCCCAGATGTGATTTGACGATAAAAAAAAACACGGCCTTCTTCCGCGAGAAGAAATTTCTTTTTTCTATGTATGTAAAACGATTCTAAGAACGTGTTAATTCTGCTATTACGAAAGAAATTGTACACTTACAAATAGCTCTGTCAGAGCAATTTCAATACTCTTTCTTACGATATTTTAATTTTGGAAAATCTTTTAAGATATTTCTAAAAATTTATTAGCTCTTTGCTTTAGCTTGAAAAGAATATTTTTTTCCTTTCTAAACTTCCCTTTCCTTTTTTATTCTTGTAATCTCAGTCTTAATGATGTAATATTTATCGTAATATCTTTTGGCGGTAACTCTGTTTTGCTCTCGTAACCGTTCTGCTACTCAGGCTTACCGCTGTGCGTAATATGACTTCGGAATGTCTTCTCAGAATGCTAAGATTATATTATGAATCAGAATGCGTTCCAATCGCAAAGTTTTAGATATCTTTGTTACCACAGCGAGAGAAAGTTGGTTCGATCTTCCGTTCCTTTCACGACTCCTCGCGGCTTTTTGCCTTCCCTGTAACACTTACTATGAGATCTCGATGCCTCTTGTTTCTTAAACGACAGGATGTCGAGCGCAACTGCGAACCGTTCGATAATTTTATGCGGTCTACGCGTTTAAGTTGCTTCCATGAAGCGAACAGAATCCATGCGCTCGAAAAGAGAAAGCTATATTCAGGATTAGTCCTAATGTATCATGATCACGGAAATTATTAATTAAAATTAATCTAATCGATCTGTCTTCCGCTGGCGATTAAAACTCCTTTAATCACTTTTTTAATAATATATTTTCTTCATCGATGCATCCTTTTGATTCTTCGTGTAGTTTTCAACGGTCATTCAACTCGTTTGCCGTGGTAAAGCGTACAGAGTTTCACGTTAAGCCAAACTTTCGAGCAATTTAACTGTGGCGTGGCAGAGCAAAGTTGCCGTTTGGTAAATTGCGACCTTGCGAACTGCGGTTGCACACGTTGTATCAACACTTTCAGAATCAGTTTACAATTCAGCAGTAATCATTCAACAACTCTTCTCGCTACCAAGCTTTCGTCCAATTTTCGTCGAATTCCAACAAAATTAATTTTCTCGACCTTCACTGTATTATATACTATCTGAATAAATAAGTGTAGGAATTTGAAGGAGTTGAATTTCCGAGTTCTCATGTCACTTCAGCGATTGCAATTCGACATTCGACATAACATTTTGGGCAAATCGATCTTGCTTTGAATGTAACGCAAACGTCGTAACGCAAACGAGACACACGAGATCTTGATTGATAATAACGTGGTTACAATCACGACAATGGCGACACGACGACGACGACGATACATTACGCAGCTTCCTTTCTTTAATCGCGACGCGGTGATAATTAATTAGATTTGCGTACGATGCCTTCTCATTGGTGCTACTTCGAGCATCATATTACATGTTTACGCGAATTCGATCCGTTGATGAGGTTTTACAAGCAGTGTGTTGCTCGCAGGTGTTGCTGCCGAAGTTGATGTTCCCGGCAGGTGGATGAAAGTAATCTTTATCGCAATTCCCAAATATTTAAACGGCTTACCGTAATTTAATTCAGACAATTAGAACGCTTCCGAGAGCAAAATTAAAATTTCGTCTATATTAGAAGATGAATGATAGAAATTAAATGTTGATCAAAATAAATCTCTTGCGATGATTACGCTATGATACTGAGAAAGAAATCGCAGGAAGAATAATGACTGTTTACTGTATCTATACTGGTTTTTATTTAGTCTAGTTTCTGAATTATATTTTTCATAAATAATCTAAGTTAAAATAATCTAAGATAAAGAGAGTTTATTTCCTTCTGAAATTATAACTGGTCATTTAAAAATAGATTTATGTAATTTTAGATATTTCAAGAAAAATAAATTCTACTATATTGAAATAATATTATGGAATTAACTATAAAATAACATTATAGACATTCCAACGGTTTTTTACTACTCAGAAGCGTTCCGAAGAATTGCTCGAAGAAAATTAAATGATACTGATCCGCAGTATCTCGACGTAGAGGACTTAAGTGCAAATTGTGAGCGCACCTGGATACGCTCGTTACATTTATCGATCCCGTTTCCTTACGCCGAGACCTTAAAATTCCCGGCGTAGAGGATGAGCTACATCACGACGCGGATGCAATTAGTTGAGGGTCACTGCACCCGATAAACCATCTCCGGAAAATCATGATAAGAGACGCATTACGGGAACCGTCTGCATTTCCAAATCTATAAGCGAAGTTGTCTTTTCAAACTGTGAATTATCAAGTCGTCTTACGCGGAAATAAAGTCACAAATAACATACATTAAACTATATTTACATTAGCGTAATATAATTTATCTTTGTACATTTATTTTCTCTAGAGATCAATAATGTAACTTTTTTCCTAAGGCAGAAAAGTGAAAATTTTTTGTATATATATATATGTATATGTACACGAATATACAGACATAAAATTTTCATTTTTCACTCACATTTTTTCATTCTAGAAAGAAAGTTATATAATGGATATCCTATAAATTGATTTTCGCACAAGTTTCTTGGAATTTAAATCAAGCGTGCGGTTACATGTCACAAAATTTATTAATTAATTATCAATTTGAAATTATAATTCTAACGAAATGGTTTAAGTGCAATGATGTCATTTGTAATAATAAAGATAAAAAATATTTATACGTTTCCACTAAATCAACATAATTTCCTAAATCAACATGGTTTCCACCGCGATGAACGCGGTGAAAAAATTCATTAAAGACAGGACGATTAACGCTAATTCTATAATCGGAATAATTAATGCACTTCACTGCATCCGCAGGCATGATAACGCGTTATTTCTGTAAAACATGCAAAGGGAAACTCTTTAAATATATGCAGACAGAATCCAAAACCTACTTTCAACATATGCCCCAATTAAAGTTTTAAAGCGAATTTAATCTCGGTGAAACCTATCTTGCTTATGAACGTGAAAAGTATTATGGAACTAATGGAATTCACGCCATTTTAATCATTAAATTTTATCGCACATCGTTACAAATAATCGCGTGAAAAATATAGCAATAAACATGTAAAATAAAAAACATTAAGTTGAGATTATTATGAAATGAAAGAGTAACAGGAAAAATGTATTTTTCTCATAAAAATATTCAGAACTTTACGCTCTTTAAATTTGCTGAAATTAATATTATTCATCAAAATTAATTTGGCTCTTAATTTTATGATATTTTATGACATATTAAAATGTCGGAACATATTTCCACGAAATATTGTAAGTAAAGCACTGTAAATAGTTCTAATCCAACGCGTGAAATGCAAATATGCAGTAAACACACAACGTGATCTCATTATTATTTCTGATATACCCGTAAATGTTCAAAGGTTATGCATTCCTTATCAGTTCATGACATCAGATATCGAATGAATTACGTACTGTGTTGTACAATGTAGATATTATGGTCATCGAAGTGATCTAATAATCCATCGTGGCAATATCATTGTTACGTTAAGTTATGCCGAAACAAACTGAATTTGCTGGCAAGTGTTCGTCTGAGACATTGCAAGGGAAAATTGCGAGAACTAATATTCATGAATTCACTTTGTTCGCAATATCGTTAAAACGTTCTGGCAATTATCTAGCCCGTTCGCCACGGTCGTTCTTCTATCAGACATTAAGGTATCTAATCGAAAATTATATAACCTCGCGTGATGTGCAGAAAGCTATTTTGCGGAGAAGAAAGAGAGAAAATTACATAAGGCCCTTCAATAACATTAACTTACTCGAGCTTTCAATGGTTATTATATATATAAAAAAAAAAGATGCGCCCGTCTCTTTAAATCCAATTCAATTAAACTAATCATGCGGTCGATTGTAATTAAGTGTAAAACAACGTTTAATGTAAAAGCTCACAAGGTCAAAATGGAATGTACAACAAAAAGTTTTTGCCTAAAATCTTAAATAACTTATGCATAATATTAAATATACGTTAAATGTTGTGTATACATGTACATTAGATACTATATAGACTTATCTAATATATATATATATATATTATACAGGATGTCCTATTTTAATTTACCACCAAAATCTTTTTTATTTTTGATTTTAGAAAAAAATGTTTTACATAAAAGTGAAACAAAACAATAAGATAAATTAATTAGTGTAAAAAAAACATAGCTGCTTATTTAAAAAATTATCCATTTTATCTACATATTATTTTTTAAACAATTAAAAATATGTTTCCTCCATCTAAAAGAAAAACAACGTGACCAAAATATGTTAAAATCGTTCTACTGTTGTCTAAAACATTGTTTCTAAAATCAAAAATAAAAAAACATTTAAAATACATAAAAATGGGACACTCTGCATATGTAGTATCTTATGTACACACGAAATTAAACATACGTTTTTAGATAATAGAACATCTCATTCGTTGCTAGGATAAAGTTACAACGGATATCCGGTCGTGTCATGAATAACGAACGGCGAGCTTTTCCTTCGGGCGTAATCGTAAGAGGTCGACATTCCTAAGCGCGCATGAATCATCCATCATGATAAAAAAGATACGACAAAATCAATAATTTTCATATAAACACGGACGAGGTTCTCTAGACATTCAAATCAGAAATGGCGAATGTAACACGCGATTTGCTTCGTAACCACGATTTGTTATGCCGTTATTCAATAAATTAACGACATAACATCGCGATTTCATTTTATCGGTTTTATTTTACTAACACTTATAATTTTATAAATACAAATTTAAACTATAAGAATACTACATACATGTATATTTTATTCCTAATTTTTGTAAATAGTCATAAAAAAATTAATCTCGTTTAAACAATAATCGTAATACATAAATACGTTATTTAATAATTATAATTAAAATAATAATTTATAAAATCGAAAATTTTTAATTGTAGAAAATTTCTAGTTATAAAGCATGATGCAGATTCTTAAAAAAAAAAAGTAGCTGAAGGTACATCAACGTCATCTTGAGCAATTTAAAAATTTCAAATCACCTAGAGTTCGCGGATTAATGAAACGGTATGCAAAACGACGAGAGAGATGCAATGAATTAACATGTGCAGCGAATTGAAAATTTCTCTCGTTTGTATGTGCTCGGCGCAACAATGCTCAAGGAAGGAAGGCAATTTCTCGCCAGTGAGAAGAAATTACAACGCGTCCTCGTGAATGTTCCAGGCGACGTCGCAAAGGACGGCATCGATGTGCGTATGCGCGTGCGTGTGAGCGGGTCTCCTTGAGCTCGGTAGTGCATATCTCCGTTGTACGATGCACTCTCTTTTGCTGCCTACGCCAAGCGCAACCTGGCAGGGCGAGGCAAAGGCGAATTCCACAATATCGTTTTTTTTTATGTGCAAAGCGCGGAAGAAGAAGAGTTCACATTTGCGATCCAACGAGAAGGTAAGCAAACGAATTTGAACGATGAGTGACCAACCATGCGAATAATAATGAAAAGAAAATACTGAAAAGGAATAATTTTCTGAATAATTTTCTAATATTGTGTAGTGAGATAGATAATGATTTACATGATAATTTCTTGCGATTCGTGTTCTTGGACATTTTCAAAATCGATATAATTATTATTATATTTATAATAACTTATAAATTCCATGTTTTTCGAATCCTTATAATAAAATAAAGAAAATATATAAGAAAAATATTATGATAGAAAAAGATATGAAATAGAGAAAAATTAATAAAGTAGAAGAAATAAAGAAATAATAACAAAGTAGTTAGGTGCGTCACTATTACTGTTGTTAGAAACATTTGTTTTTTTCAAGAGTTGCAATAGATCGCATTCACCAGTCGCTAGCTAGCAGCTGACAGAATTGCGTGTTGACGCAATGGGCGTGTTGAATCGACCGCGAAACATCACACCGTCACTGTATAGCAGTCTTATGCACTCGTGTAGATCGCGTCGAACATCAATATGAAATACAAGTTACACTGAGATCAATTATCAAGATCGAGAGTTACATAAATACTTTAGAAAAATTTGATAAAATTTGAGGGCATAATTTGATTTGTTTTAATCTTGTTTCAAGTCTTTTTATATATTATCTGTTCACCTTTGCACTATGAAAGTTCGTAATCACGCAAGCTTAATTGACAATTCTTGAAAAAATTATCATCTATCTACTTTTATTCATTTTTCATATTTAAATAATTTTATATATTTTTCAGGCAAATTAATTAATAAGAATTAATATAATAGAAACAATTAAACAAATTAAACTTTATATTTAAAAAATTCCAATTTATCACACTTATATAATTAGAATATAATTATTTTTCCATATTTCATCTTTTCATTATATTTTTTCATTCAATATATTTTTTTAACAATTAAAGATGTATTAAACGAGTCTAATAACTCCAAACTTTTCACATATATTGTAATACTATTTTCAAACGATAAGAGATTTTGAACAATAAACGGTACTGGCAACGCACTTTTCACCAGAAAAATGCGGCCGCGAATCCTTCGAGACGGGAGAGAACACGAGATGCATTTTGTGAGGTCATCGGAGAATCTTAGCTCCACGACTTCCTAATGTTATTAACGTAAATGAATTAACTATTCTAGAATGTAGACGTGAGAAACCGGAAAAGTACAGTGAACATACATACATAAATCGCGTGAACTTTAGAATTTCCAAGAAGAAAAGAACGACAATAACGATATTTCATTGTGTATAAGATATATTACGATAAACTCGCAAACACAATAGAGAGACAGAAATTGATCAATTATAGTTGAATGTGAGAGTGAGAAGAATAATCGACTATGACTGGTCAATTCCTTGAAGTTTAAGGTTTACTA
>NW_011626806.1:822464-833889 GCF_000204515.1 Acromyrmex echinatior | reverse complement strand
TATATAGAGAGAGAGAGAGAGAGAGAGAGAGAGAGAGAGCATTATGCAGTTTACATTTCCCAACTGTCAAGTATTAAATGACAAGTTTGAAAAGTGATAGTTTCAATTTTGAGATATAGATAATCATTGCAATTCTGAGTATAAAAATTTATCACAAACTAACAATATAATTTTATGGCACAATTACCACGGTATATAAACTATAATAAGACATTGGTCGTTGGCAGAAAAATAGGCTGCGCTGATAGGCGATTGAGCGAGTTAATGAAGCTAGAAAGCGGCGCGTATAAAAGCATCCCGATCATCGGATAGATCGATCGCTAGATCTTCTTAGTCAACTACCTAGTGCATATAACATTACGATAATGTTCCACGCGTCCGTTCCTCGAATGGACCTGTTGCACCCTCGAGGTGCAAATTAAAAAGCATCGCGTCGTCATACAATGCATCATCTATGTGTGTCACGTGCCTCGGGGAATGGGCGTGTTCTTACAACATTCTACTTAAATTAGTAAAACTACAAATTAGAGTGCCAGCTAGAAACGTAAGTCGGCAAACTATCGCGATAGAACAAAGGAATTCGGTTTTTTTGCAATTAAACGCGAGAATGGATCGATACTATCGCAGAAGACAAGTCAATTGTCTTTAGACGTGCACGAGAAGCTCGATGGAACGATATATACATATAGAGATATTTTCAAGTAAACGATTGCATGTTTTAAAAATACAAAAAACGAGAACCTCGTTCCGTAGAATATTATGGAAATTTTTACACTTTCACATTTTGTTGTCTTTTATCTTGTTTGTCGTTTATCTTGTTGTTGATTAATTTTATTTTAGGTTTAATTTATATTTCAGGTTTTATTACATGATTATTCATTTAAATGAAACTGTTCCTTGAAATCTCAATTTATAACATCGATATTTTCAAAATTTATTTGTCATGGGTTTTACATATCTTTTGCACGTTTTCGTATCTGATAAGCAATCAAGCAAGTCATTAGTATTCATATTTATATAACTCGTTCATCGTAAAGCACTTCAATCCGGTTTTACCTATGATAAATAATTCACTTGTAAATAAAATCGCTATCCTTTATTTTGCCTTTTTCAGCTAAATGAGGAAGTGAATGCTTGTTCGATGAATAGTCGCGTTCGACGAACATACGATATTATTCATCGTTAATAAATTCGGAATATCGATTCTCTTTCTCATCTAGAATATGATTGCCGAATGGAATCGAGCACCATAATGGGCTTCTCCGGCTTAAGTCTAAGACTAGAGCTTGCCAATTGTCGAACCAATGTTTACATCGCTGGTATTAATATCAACGGAATAATACGCCGGCAGGCACGCGTTATCCCTCGACGACCAACGACGTCATCCAGGGATACGCGCGTCATGCGCGTAAATTTCCAGAGATCAACATCGTTCACCGTGTTGGCTATCAAAAACAAGATATACCGCGGATTATGGCATACTATACACGTACGAGCAACAAACAACTGTATTATCAGAACGAGGAACAGTACGTCGAGTGCGTAGAATCGTTCACGATGCACGATCACTAGACTACAGTCCACCGAGTTTGTATCAATAATTTGCAAATAATCCGTTCACTTTCCATATATGCAAAAAAAAAAAAAAGAAAAAATACATTACGAATTTCCATTCTCGTCGTATCCTCGTGCCGCCATGTGGCCGAACGAAATAGAGAAGAAACTGAGAAGAGCGGAAATTAATCGAGACGTATAGAATAGTCTGCGAGAAAAGTATGCGAGGCAAATGCTAGGTAATAGGTGTATTGCGGGACAGCAAAGTCACATCCTTGACATTTCGCTCGATTGACACGTTGTATGTGTCGTCGAGCGAGATGTCGTGTATGCGTGTAGTTTTCTAATTCGATGTATCGATATGTACGCGGCGTGCAAACACACCCTGGAGAAAAGTGCTCCGGTTTCACGGAATTGTCCATCCACGCGTATCTCTCTTCGCGTATCGTCCTGCCTATCGAAGCGCGAAAGAGGAAACAGCCCAGTGTCGTGGGTACCACGCACACGCACACACACCGTCAATCGCGTTCAACGTGCTGCCTGATCGCGAGTCTCGTGCTAACTGAGAGCGTCGAGCGTCGAACGGGAATACGCGAGCTCTCTTCGTTGCTGGATCTTGCCAGCGAGCGTGATACGCGCTGCTCCCGCCCGTCCGCCTCTCGCTTGCACCACGTGTATGCGTGCATGGATACGCACACATACACACACACACGCACACACACGCACATACACACACACACATATGCACCAGGAGTCTCCTCGATCAGGCTTCAGCGAGATCACGAATCATTTGCGCACGAAACTGATACTAACCAAAATCAATATAATTCCAATGGACGTAATCAGTTTAAAAAGCAATATCGCATTTCTGTAATCTTTTCCTAGAAGTAAAAAGACAAACATTCATGCATACTAAAATTTATATGACTTACTGTTGATGTAAAATGATAAATTTTTATTGGACGAGAGCCAGGCTCACATGAGAAGATGAAAGATGAAGAAATTTTTGTTGACAGAGATACACGATACATGCTTAGATCTTGATGCGTGAAAATAAAGTCTGTTTGGTTTCGGTAATGGCACTGCGAGACGTAACAGCGCCAAGAATAAAATCAAAGTATATTGAAAAGATTTTAATTAAATTTCAATAATCATAACGGTTATCTTAGTGTAAATATTAACGCATATTCTATGTTATAAGTAATGCGACAATAAATCATTACTTCAAGTCTTAAGCCGATAAGAAATTGAGCAGCCATAATGAGAATCAAATGTGAGAAGAATAATCGATTGTGATTGATCAATTTTTTTTACGGTTTAAGACTTAAAGCTTAGATAATAACTTATTGTAGAAAACTCTCTCTCTCTCTCTCTCTCATAATTTTTAGGTCTGTTTTTATTCTTGCATTAGACTGTACTAGAATTCTCTCTTTCTCGCTCTTTCGCCAAATATCAAATATATACCTATCTCACTTTAAGTTTCGAAAATATTTACTAGTTAGCCAAAAAAAAAACAGACCTTTCGCTATCATGTAATTATTGTCACTCATAGGTCTTTTATTCCCAATGCTCCAATTATTTTTTGTGAGGTTTATTTTTTACATTCTCACAGAATCAAAAATAGAGATTATCGACGTTATACCGGTTTGAAGCCTCAATCGAGTATACAGGAAACATATTATATATGTGCATGTCGTCTGAACTATCTTTCGTGCGTGAGTTTTTTATCAGTTTGTCGTTATAATGATAAGTAATTATCATATATATCAAGGATGAAAGAATTCTGATACGTTTACTCGTGGTAACCCATCAATTTGTCGGTTATCTATAGAACGCAATGGTAATCATACGCACGATAAAAATAACTTGTATGAAAGAGGCTGCGTGTGTACAGTACATTTCTAGGAATTCTTTTTTAAAAATGATCGATTCTTTACCATTTAATGTCACTTGTGATTTATGTCAGTAAGTGCGTCAGCGCATGGATAATATCTTAAATTATACAGACGTAGATAAAAAAGTTTGTTATTAGCGTCAATACTTATTTCTAATATATTTTTGCCCGTTGAATATGGATCCGTCATCCACAATTGACTATCACGTCACAATTTTGAGGAAAATTGAAAGAAATAAAAACCGACAATTTCTAGAGTTTTCAAGACATTGTAGCACCAGCGTTACATTTTTTCCAAATTTCATTAGTGTCATGTGAAAGTAATAATGTTTAGTTTAACGTTTTATTACGATTAAATTTATTGTCCATTTTGATAACGGATTTAACAAGCAAAATACATTGCACGCTTCTAATCAAAGGAAAGTCGTATTTTGTAGGCTTGTATTATCATTTAAAATGTCAAGATAATTTGGTACAATTAAATGGATCAGGTAAAGTGTCCTATGCTCTATACTTTAGTGAAAATCTGAAACTAACTCGCCATTTCTCAAATACTATCCAATTAAGAATTGTTTTGCTTATAAAGTCTGCGAGTCAGAAAGTGCACGAGAAATCTCTTAAAAATGACTGCGTGTACCTACTTTTACAAACTGCGCGCATTATATACAACACGTAACGTAACTGATCGTGATTGCAAGTGAAACACCTTGCAAAAGCGTTGTATCTAATAAAGATACGTGTCAGAGAGTAACGGGGAAGCAAAAATATCATTCCGCGATTTTAACTGTTCTCTCGTTACTAACATTCCATACTTAAAATGTCGATTCATCACACGCAACGTTTAATTCAGATAATCCCAATTTTTAAAGACTTTAAACTCCAGTTTTTTTGAAACTGAACTGCGTTAATTATATGCAGACGCGCAATGTAATAATCGTAATAAAATACCAATAATCTGCGACATTTGCAGACTCATTCAAGTGAATAAAGCAAAACTCTTTATGTAATTACACGATGATTGTAACAATTAAACAGTGTGCACAATTAAACAGTGTGCACAATTGTATGCGTATATTGAAAAAGGTGATATATCAACAATATTACTTTAATAGTATTAAATGTTATTTTAATAGAAAATAATTTTGTTAATTCAATAATTCTATTAACAAAACAAATACATCATGCACTTGTTTTAATAAAATTTTACTTTTTTAATTTGTTAATAAATCAATATAATTACTTTTAATTAAAATAATATTGCTGATAACATCATTTTTTCAATATACGCCCACAACTATTGTTGATATAACATCTTTTCTTTTTCAATGTATAAACACACATAAATTGTATGCGTTTAAGCACGTAAATTACAAATAACAAAAAAAATTGTTGATTCAATAAAGTGTAAATTTTTTTTATTATTAATTCCCCTTGGAATACAATTGCAACGATTATTATTATACGATGGTAACCACCGAATACCTCGAGTTTACATAATCGAGAGCAAGATATTGTGTTGCACGCAAATTTATGAGCAAATTCCACGTGCGTTTACACATCGGACGCCGGAGTCGATTCGAGCGAATAGAAATTAAGCGCAACACGCAACCGCTCCTAAATGTATTCGTTGTACAACGAATGCATCAATTTCACAGTAAGAGAGAGAGAGAGAGAGTGTACGTGTGTAGACACGGGAACTTTGGTTCTCCCAATGCGGGGTAGGCAAAAAGGATCCAGTGGTAGGAGGCGGATCAGAGAAACGAGCGGACGGATCCATTAGATTAATTGACTTTGGGAATTGATGCATGTAACCTAGCGCGAGGCAAACCTTTATATGAGCTAGTACATGAGGATCTATCGCGATGGATTTTAACCCTCGAATGGACGCGTTTTATTTCACAAGCATCGTTCTCGGTCACTTGAGACCCGCCGATAGTTAGTATCCTTTACTATCTTATATCAAAACCAGCAGTAACAGTATATCATGAAATTCCTATAATAACATAATAGAAACCCGGAGCGCTTTCGTTTCGTTAAAATTTTATTGACACATATTTTACATAAATGTACAATTTTCTTAATATAATTAAATAAATAAAAAATAATTTCTATATTTGAAAAATTGTATACAAAATATTGTGATTTCTATATGTAATTAATAGCTGTATAATTAAATATTTAATATTTTATCTCACTGAATTAATTTGTGAAATATTGTATATAATAATTTATCTCGAAATTTATCTTGAAATTAAATTAATAGTGATCAATGGTTTCAAACATCAATGATCGATGGCAACCTTCGAAGAAGGTTTAAAGAAGGTGGAAAGTTCGGGTCATAACCTTCGGTAGTCGGAAACTTTCTCGTATATATGTATGGACGGAGTATATCTTTTCACGAATAGAAAGTGATATTACTTGAAGAGAAAATAATACGTTCCGGCGCGATAGCACGACATTGAACGGTAGGTTGCCAATAAAAAACTAATAAAAAAACTGTCTGGACACATGCATGAAGATTCATGATCATTAATTCATCAGCAACGATATGTCATAGCTATTAATTTCTAAGTAAACCATGTCATCAATAATTTACTAGTTTGTCACTTTTAATTTATATTCTTCTTATTGTAATTTGATAAATATTTGTTGGACAATGCTATTCTGAAGTAAGATTTTGAAGCATTAAATATTTAGCAGTTTTTATCAATTTTATTATTCCTGTTAATTTAATCGGTGTCAAAGCGATCGGATCTGGAGTGAAAAGATAGATCGATCGATTGTGATTAAACTACTTGTGCGAACATCCTTGACATCTTCCCTTTATATCCACGAAGAAAATCAACCTAGTTAATGCTCGTTAGTTACGCGAACAATAATTAAAATTATGTTTAACCTCGATCAGCTTTACTCGATGATCATGCAACAAGTATAACGGTAGAACATCGGAGAAAGGAAAAAATAGCGACATGTACAAGAAGTTCAGGATTTTGCTCTTTGAGCGCATAAAGATTAACCTAATTAACCTAGTCCGATTGCACAACCGTCATGTTTAAAGTATAACAGCAAAATGCTTTGATTTGAATAACGCAAATTATAAAATGCTTTCACGTAACACAAGGATTTTTGTATAATGTCAAAGATGAAAAGTGGCGTTATTAAAGGTAAAGCTAAGATTTTAACAGCGTTGTAGTTAGCCTCATGTTTGAAAGTTGTGCATATATAGATATATAAAAAAATACTAAAAATAACTGTAAATAAAGATTTTGTGTAAAGTTGTTATTATGATTTTGTGTTATGAGTTAAAAAATGAATAAAAAATCAATTGGTCGAAGATAAATTTTCAGTGTCGCATAATTTTTTTTTTTTAAATATATATCAGGTTTTTATATTATCGTCCAGTGATGTAAAATACTTTTTGTTCATTCTTAGATTTTAAAGTAAATTCATTATAAATATTCCTTGTATGACTTTTATTTATTAAATTTATTACAACGTAATTTATTACAAACGTAATTTAAAAAAATAATCATTTATTTTTCTGAAAGCTACAAAATATAAGCGCATTTATATAAAAATCTTATGCCAGAACATTCATTTTTCAGTCTAGATCGATGACGTAAACTGAACGTTTTTAGTCATTTATTCGTGGCCTTTACACCTAGATGTAAATTAAACCGGTAAAGATTCAAATAATTTATGAGAAGAAGAAATTCCAAGAGAATCGAATAAACTAGTTTGTTCTAACAAACACGAAAGGAATACCTATGTATAGTATCATTGGAAACTGTACTCACTTCAAATACAACAAAGTCTAAAAAGCTAATTTTTTGTGTGGATCTTTACTGATCTCGATAAATGATATTTTAAAGTATATTTATTACAACTATGCACTAACATTTCAGAATTATGAGTATCATAAAATGATAAAAATGTTTTTCTTTCTGATCTTCGTTCGCTATCATCTCATAATCATCTAAATAAAAACTCGGCTGACAAATTAAATTAAAAATCAAAATAAGTTCTAAAGACACAAATCATATATTTTATTTGCAATAAATAGAAATTGTAAAACAACTGTTCATATTATTGGATAGATAGTGTTACTATAACAATTTCGCAACTTAATCAGAAACATTTATAAATAAAAAAATCTTCCTTTGTACCCTTGTAAGATTATAAATTAAAAGATTATAAACTATCGTTTTATGAGATATTTATAAATATTTATTTAAGTATGTCGAGTACACAAACCTTTCTTTTCGTTTGACTCTTTCAGAGATTTTCCATTTTTATTTTCTTGCATATACGTACAATATTTCTTTATAAAAGAGATCTTACAATGTATTCAAGATTTCTTCAATATTCGTTGGAATATCGTATTCAAATTGACGACTTATCCCGATAAAATTTCAGAAATAAAGTACATAAGTCCTGAAATGCAAGAGGTACAATATGCACGAGGTACATTTGTACTGATGATCTTACAATATCCGACTTATTGTCTAATGAACAGAGACTGATCTTTCCGACTCAATTGTGAGTCACATGTTGCGATGTCTAATAGTCTAGACGCGCCGGCTAACTCGACTTTTTTCTCCTGAAACTTTCGAAGCCGTTGGCATTCTAATAAAACTTATGCAAGGCTGAGCAAGTAATGATTCACGAGCCAGAATATCGCTGGCATTATCGTTGCCAGCACTACCGTTCGAATAAGAACACGCGGGCTGGACAGGCTATAATTAGCACCATCATCCTGGCTGGAGGTGTATCGGTTAATTAATTCTGTACCCCTTTTGACCCTCGAGCATGTAATGTGTCTTGTATTCGATATATCGTTAACACATGAATTTTCAGTTTTTTTAAATATTTCATAAAACGCAGGATATGTATTTTTTTTATATGTGTAATATATTTATATTATATATATATATATATATATATATATAAAAAGATTTTCTTTTAAATCTTTAAATATTTTTTTAGTCAAAAATATCGTTCCAACGAATTACATTTTGACGAACTTGATTGTAAAATATTGAAGTAACATTTTCAGTGATAAAATAAAAGTAAAATATTTTATTTCATTTTGAAAGTTATGTATTTAATTACGAATAAGTAATATATTTAAAACAAATATCTTTATAAGATTTGAAGAACTAAAACTTTTACACAATTACACTACTGTAAGCATTACTGACGTCGGCTAAACGTTTACGCACGTGTTTCATCGGTGGCCATCGAATTATCGATCTACCTAACTCGTGCAATTGTAAATTAGCCGAAAATGTCCTTGGCATTGTATCGACTAGAATCGGTCCAAAACAGGTTTATGGCAATTACAGGGATGCAAATAGATCCTCATGCCGTCATAATAATCATATCGTTCGCTATAATTAGTTATATAATAGTTAAATAAAAGGACGATTTAATTTTCATGTGTGAATTGCAAATTTGTTTTTTCTACATACTGCACTTAATATCAAGTATAATCGTATTTACGTAATCACCGATCTTTATTCAAGAGTCAGTATCTTCTACTTGCTTATATGACATCACTTTTAGCGTGATCTCATCGCGATGACAGTAAACTTGAGAGAATGAAGGAGAACGATAGATAATGCACATGATTGCATAACTGCATCTCGGCAAAAGCACAGCTATAAAAATATGCTTTCCTAGGGATTCCTTTTAACGAGCAAGAAACGAAAAGAAAACGACAAAATATTTTCTTTAAATTTCTGCATTTTTTAATGAAACTTTTTGTCTTCTTAAGAAGAAAGAAAACATGACGATGTTATTCTTCACGATTTTTAATCATTCAATATTATTTATTTAATGAAGATTTTAAGCAGATACTTTCAATTTTATTAACGTGGATTTATAAAGTATAAATATAAATATTAATTTTATTATTGACGAGAATTTATGTCAATTCAATTTAACATTTTCTTTTAGCTTTATTTCTTTTTGTGTTTCATGCAGCTGACCGCTCATAATTTCATCGGTCAGACTTATTATTGCAAAATCTTAGGTAATTCGTTTAAATGCGGCCGTGTTCCGCGATTGGCACTTTCGAAACTGAATAGAGAACGAAATTTTATGACTAACCCCTTCCCACCAATGTCGTAAATCATTGAACTATAATCGTATACGTACAAGAAAAATCTAAGCAAGAAATCTAATATTTTTAACCACGGATTATGGACGATAAGTGCATGAGAAATGAAATATATATCGAATATTAATTAAATAAAATTGCAACAAGACAACGTAATAAATATGCAATTAAAATTCCATAATTTAAACTTTGAAAGCGATTTCTTCGCGCGTACATTTTTAGATTTAATATTCCTAAACAGTTTAATACGTTGAATAATTCCGTAAATATCGAATATCTTGCGGTTATTCGTCGTAGTTTTACTTTTATTATATGTGGTTAACAGTTAAGAGAGAAGTCAGTGATCTTTGTGACGCTCCATACTGGATAGAAATCGAGCTTCCACCTCGATAATGCGATGCAGTGAAGTACAAACAGCTATGGATGACGTATGTTTTCGTGATTAAACTGTAAAGCCCAGTTCAGAACGTTATCTGTGACACGCTAACGAACAATTCCTAGTGATGTGTAATCTGATAGTGTTTAGCTGGATCATTCTACAATGAGGATCTCTTCGAATATTGTTATGACATGTACAGAGTGAACCATTTTATATAATATAATGTCCTCATCTAAATAACTTTTTTTCTTTGCTTTTTGCAGAAAAAATGTATCGTATAAAAGTTGTTTGACCTTAAGAGGAATATAAAAAAAATAAGGAAACAAATTAATATCGCTTTTTTACATCTTCTTAAGGTCAAACAACTTTTATTTGCGATACATTTTTTGTAAAAGACATAAAAAAGAGCATTAAAATAGTCCAATATACATAAAATAGTATTTTTATAATTATTAATAACGTTATAACTATTAATATTAGGTGTTGGAATTAATTCGTAGCGTTTTTTAATAAAAGAATGTTATTTATTTCACATGAGCATTAAAAAATACATTAATGAAAGTACTTCCCATCACTTGTAAAACGCTACGAATTAATTCCAACACCTAATAGTATTATAATTGTTAATAATGTTAATAAAATATTTTTGTAGTTACTCAATTATTTTAGTTATTATTATACAATACAACATCTGAGAATGATAGTGTCACCAAAAGACAAAAAAATAGTAAAATTAAAAAAAATATCTGTTGTAGTTAAATTTTATATAAAAGACCCAAGATTATTTTATCTATATCACTATATCACTATATCTGAAATTTCGATTTCTTTAAAAATGTCGAGTACCGTTCCGTTTGAATGAGGCTTAAGATCAACCGTAGACGTCTCGTAGGTGGAAACGGCGCGACTCGCTTCGAAACAATCGACTTCTAATACTGTTCGACTGTGACCGGAGCGATATTGCATGTGGAGGACAATAGATCCTCGGGTTCGATCGAGGATGCCATTTATGGCGTCGCCTGTCGCCGCGAGGCAAGCAGTCGTCCTCGAGTGACTGTCCCGCATGGTTTTGCGAATGCGAATAAGCGCACACTGATCATTGGTTCGATATTCGCGTCGAGAACATTTCTCGTACGAGCAACGGATCCTTCCCGCACGTCAATTTCGAAACAAGAACATCTCCCTATCGATAGAAATCGTCAAAAAGATAGTGCCAATTAATATTTTGTCGAAAATTTGCATATGTAATGATGAATATTTTTGTCATTTAATACAAGTACTATAATACATATTTATTAATAAATATAATATAATATCGTAATAAAAAAAAAATAAAAACTCTTTTAGACGATAATTTAAACTTCCTATGTGTAAAAAGATTTCGCCACATTTATTATCTTTAATTAATTAATTAGTTAATTTGTAATAAAATTTTTAGTGCTTTTATTCTTCTATTTTCGACTTTTAATTCTATTAT
>NW_011626806.1:749594-822426 GCF_000204515.1 Acromyrmex echinatior | reverse complement strand
GGAATACATAAAAAAGAATATTAAAAAATATAAAAAAAAATGTATAAATTTCTCTTATTGTGATATAATATTTTTGGTGATAGGGAGATCGAGTGATGATACCAAGGATCGACTTCAGCTGACGTACGTATCGGTTTTCTGACGTGACGTGACGTGACTGATAAAATGATGTCGAAACGGCTTTGTCTTCCTTCTCGTGTTACGCCAAGCCGAACGGAAAGACTACGATCGCCATCTGGCGTATCTTTCCGGAATGCTTGAAACCACCGCAAAACTCTATCGGTAGCGAGCGTATAATTATAGTTAAAATACATGGCATTGCAAATTAAAAATAATTAATATCACATTTTAGTAGCCGTATTCAAAATTTCTAGAAAATACGTAGAGAAAAGACATTTTTCATTCCTAATATTAAAAATTGTACATCATGTGTGTCCAAAATGAGTAAAAATATTGTAGAAAGCATTAATAAATTCATTACTTGAGAGAAAATAAATTACACATTATTATGTATAATATTCATTTAAAAATTCTGGGAATCGTTGTCTTAAATGTTATAATAATACAATTTACAATGGCAGAACCTTTTTATCATATATCTATATATAAAATTGTATTATATATCTTTTATAAGACATCGATAACAATTCTCATAATTTTTAAATCAATATATATATATATATATATATATATATAAATGTAATAAATATAATAATTTATACATATGTTATTATATATATATATATATATATAATTATAGTTGTTCTTCCATCACAGTTATTTTAATCTAAAATAAATAATATATATCGCAAAATGCAAACGTAATATTCGCGGCGCGCTTTTCGCGTGGGCTAATTCATCGCTAACGCAGTTATTAATTACGTGCGTTAGCATGCTCAGCACGCGTCTCGCACTCTCGTGACAGAGAAATTTCCTCCGCCACAACGTGATACGATCTTGAAAAATCTTCCACAGTACCGCAATTAACTGCACACCGTGCATTGACGTCGTTACACTTTAAAAGTCAGTCTACGTTATAAGATGTTCAATGATATATATATCGTGATTTGACGTTAAATGTATGATTCATATATCTATATATTACATATACTACCATTAAATATTACATCAAAGCTAATTACTTTAATTACCCTAATTATTTTCTTTTTCTTTCTGGCTTTATAGATTACCGCAAGCTGAAAAATATCATACAGGCATTTCTAGAGCTAAAAAGAATACAATGTCACATATTTTTAAACTGGTTTAAACTCTAGCTCGTGTACTGGACGCAAGTTTACAAATGACCTATCGGATGATGCTTTCGTCGATTGAAAATCAATGATATGCAAGTGGAACGGCTGAACATGTATTTTCTATGTTAAAAAGAAAAGTCCATCGGCCTCTTGTCGTTTTGTGTAACAATGGATAAACAGAGCATCTGTGCAACTACATGACCAGATTGCGCGTCTTGTTACAAGAGAGTACAAAGATACCGCTGGTGTCGCATCGTTAAAGCGATTTTGTGTTACCGTCCGAATAAACCGGAGTATCGATCTGATTATTACAACCTTACGCTCGAAAAAGCCGCCATCACCACCACTGATACCGCCGTCACTGTTGCTGCCGACGTGACAGTTCGATCTCGAAGCGAACGTTGTTTAATGTGCCAGCTAATGACGATTAGCTGCATTGGCGAAATGCCGTATAAACTAAATCCGAATGATCATAAGCCAACATTCGAGAGAACGATTATGTCCTACATCTGGCACATCTAGATACACTGAGAGAAAAGTGTTGGGATTTGTGATTATAATTGTAAAATAATTATGATTAGGAGCACAATTTTTATGATTATTACTGCTATAACATTACTAATGTATATATAGTTCTCTCAAATAATATTAAAAAGTTGTACTGTAAATTATGATAATTTCAAATATTATAATACAATAAAATATCAAAATATAAATGGTAAATATAATAAACATTTTTAGTAATGCAATCGCAATTATAATGGATATGACTATTTTCTTAAATTCACTTATTATTTATGTGATAACAATAACTAAAAAAATGTAAAGAAAAAAATTAGATTTTCAAGCACTGTATGTGACTGTTATTAACACAATTGGATTGACTATATTTGCATGATTTAAACAATATAAATATATATTACTATAAAATGTAATTAAATTATAGTAATATTGTAACCATTTTTTTCTCTCGGTGTATACCTGCTTTCGATGCGCATATGCCCGATTCCAATTTTAAAATAACGATGAACATGATTTCTTGCATTAATGTACACTATATCAATAGTGACTAATGAAACATAAGTAACATCTTATAAGATATTCTGCACAATATTGATTCTGCATTATTTTCGATACGCAATTAAATTTTCGAAAAATAAAAATATAAAGAAGAAATTATTTTGTCAATAGTTTGAAGAATATACAGTAAATAGTAATATATATAAAATAATATAAAAAAGACTTGATTGTTATATTCGATTTCAATTTTTGAGAATTAAGATAAACGAGACACTTAGAGTCGAATATGAAGAGAAACTGCGTGACTTAAAGGGATATGAAAGTTACAATCATATATTTCGATCAAGAGCTACATTTACAGTTCACGTAGATCTATAGTAACCAAGTTTCTATCGAAAAGTTCAGTAAAGCGTCTGTTGCAAAGACAGTGGGAAAGAAATAGCAACAGCTTATTTGTTGTCCACAGGGAACTTGAAATTTATAGTTGTGTCGGATGGAACTTTAAAGAGAATCCAATTTCCAGGGTCGTATCTGTTTTACTACCGAACTGAACTTTCCAAGTAACTTTTCGTATCCACGAAGATGCCATAAACGTTTTTGATAAATTATAAATCTCATCTTGCATATATATCATACCGTACCTCAGATTTAAACATTTAAATTTTATAAGAAACTATGTTAAAACCTGAGGTGTGGTATGATATATAGATATATGCAAGATAACTTTTATAATTTTTCAGTGTACAATATTTTTCATAGAATAAACGTAAAATCTTTTTATTAAATTATTTTGTCAGAAAATAAATATTTCAAAGAATACATATATTAGTAAATATTCCAAACTTTGTATATATAATTTTTTTAAAAGCAATCTTTGTTCTCTTTTATTAAATTTTCTCAAATATATTTTTTCCAATTATATTATATGAAAACATGCATTAACATCAAGTTAGCACAGTTATCATCGACGGTGCAACTTTGTACCATACATATAAGTATAAGTATAAGTTGCGCTGGATCTTATATTTATCCGCATTTCTCTTGGCGGGTATGTGGTCTGCAAGGTCGTTGCTACATTTGGGTCAATCATAACCCAAGCACCCGACGCGAAAACTGGATATCATTCACGAACGACTACATTATCATTATGTCCGTTTTAAGATGTCCGAGAAGGCGATCAAGGCAAGGTGAACGGGCGAAGAAACGGGCCTATTCTTTGATTCATTGCTGAAATAAATCCAAATGAAGAACGTTGAAAGATTCTTCTTCCAATCGAAAAATTTCCTATTCCCTTTTATCAATAAAAAAATAACTCAGGCAGAAATATAACGCTTGAATTATTATGCTTATTATTAATTGAACTTTTAATTATAAATTTTCAAAATTTAAGATAATGACGAAAAAATGAAGAGAAGATGAAAAAAAGAACAAAATTAAATAATTAATTGATCAATTCCCACATTACTTTCTCAAAAGAAACAATTGTAAATGAAAACTTTACGCAAAAATGAATCAATTCAGAAAATTAAATTAAAACAAGTTTTCTATATAAAATTTTCAATTTTAAAGATTTAGTCATTATTAGTTTGATATAAAATGATTTATTTATATATTTATTAAAATATTTAAGACAACAGTCTTTTGAATAGATGGCTAAATGATGTTGCTTCTCAAGCGTTATCTTAGCTCCAATATCTTGGATTGGAATTAGGCTCAATGAAGAATTACGAAGTGTGTGTAAGAGTGTAGAAACGATGTCCATCCACACTGATGCCATATGGCTTGCGAAAAGAGAACATAGAAAAGGGGAAAGAGAGGAGGGAGAGAGAGAGGAGAGAGAGAGGGGGGAGAGGAAGGGGGAGAGAGGGGGGAGAGCTGAGAGAGAGGGGGGAGAGAGAGAACAGCAACGGGTTAAACTCGGATGTGCACACACGACAAGATTGCGAACGACTCAGCGCCCATGCTATTCTGCTTGACGTCTAATTGATCGCGATTGAACGCGCGTCCCGTGACGAGACCGGTAATGCCGCATCCAAGATGGTAAGAAAAACAGACGCCCTCACGCTTTTCAAACAAAAAAACAGTCTATTCACATTCGAGTGTGCGTAATGTAACGTTTCTGCAACACATAAACCGGCATATTGCCGATTGTGCCGGCGATATAGTTTAATGATTAGAGTGACATTATCGAGAAAAATGTCTCGAAAAGATATATTAATTTCACAACAAAAGACAACATTATTCCTTTGTATCGTATATGTCATTATTTTCTATTACTTTGTATTTTTTATAGTAACCTTATGTTACTTTTTCATTGTTACATATACTAATTCGAATATATTTTGTTTTTACATCAATTTTATCTTAATTTCTTATAATAGTATACAAATTGAAGTTGATTTTACTCAAATATAAAGGCATCATGTTATATATTCTGTAACTCCACAATGTTTATATATATATAACATAAGGGATAGAAAATCTATAACACGATGGCTAAAAATAATATATGTTTGAAATCTACGAGAATTTGTATTAGAAGCAAATACTGTAAAATTGTTATAATTATGTATTAGGTGTTGGAATTAATTCGTAGCGTTTTTTAATGAAAGAATGTTATTTATTTCACATGAGTATTAAAAAATACATTAATGAAAGTACTTCCCATCTCTTGTAAAACGCTACGAATTAATTCCAACACCTAATATAGATTCTGTGTGTTTTAAAATATCCTAATAGAACTCGTAGAAAAAAAGTTTATGGTAAAATTCAGAAAAATGTAAATTTATATCTAATATAAATTTTCACTTTACAGTGTGATATAATATTAGCTATAATATTATATTTTTTTCTACAAGAGTCCATTCCACTAGAAATTTAAAAAATATAGAAATATGAAAACTGTGTAAAAATTACTTTTTAAAATATGTAAATATTAAAAAATTTATTATTTTACTATTTATCTCATCGCACAAAAAATATGATGTATTCTTTTGACTTCCCGATGGGACATCATTAGCGGCAGAGCGCAATCATGAAATTATATTGAATAAATATGATTACAGACGCATTCGTGATTTATAATCATCATCATCATCAACGATGCTGGACAAATGTGTAGAGAAAGCGTATCCATAAAAAGCAAATTAGTCTTAGTTTATTAGTCGGCGTGAATCGCATTTATAAATAAGATTCGAGCACAGACTTATCCAACAATATAAATTGTCATCATTGAATTTGCTGAAAGAACAGTCTGAAGAAAGTAATTTTCGTCGACCTCACAAATTGCATTAGCACCTAAATGGTGTTGATTTAATGACATTCATTTTCACGATGTTTCTTTTCACAATCTAACAATATAAGAAATATAAGAGTGTGTGAATAATTTCTCTCTAATGAATTTCATCTGTATCACACTTAAATTAACATTTTTAAAGAATTGTTGACAATATTACAATTTGTAGTATGTTTCTTTTAAAAATTAAATTTATATAAATTATCTTAATGCGTTAGATTTAATAAGAACTAATCAAATTGAAACAATAAAAATAATTACGTTTAAATTCATACCTCTGGGAAACAACAGAACGATTTAACAATTTTGTCAACGATTGTTATATCTGATAACAATAATCCGATCAAATAGCTATTGTGATTTGGCACAGTATCCAGTAAAAGAGAGAACTGGTAGAACAAGATAAAAAGATGGCCTTGCTTCGCTACTGTTCTTGCATCTTCCGCACAAGTGTTAACCGGGTTAATTAAGAGGAGGTTTTAACGTTTCATAATCCGGATATCCAGCAGTTCTTCAAATGTCGATTCCACGATTTATATTATTAATAAGGTGTAACGTATGGACCATAATAGATCATAAAACTTTATCATTAAATTGAATCAAACCGTGAATAATAATGAGAATTAACTGTCTGTGATTTATTCATCCCAGTAATTTATTCCCTTATAATATTATCATTTCATAAATTACGTTACATCGATTTATTTGCAGTTTGTTATAATAAAGTAAAACAGATTTTTCCAGAAATGGGCACATTTAAGTACAACGTTTAAGTAATGATTGATATCTAAATTAATATCTGAATAACACAAATATTGATTATTTTTAGATAATGCAAGACTTTTAATTAGAAAATAAAAATTTCAATATAGGCATACACAAATAATTATCTCTGCATGAATAACTATTTATGTCACTTATTTTTTTTATCAAATTCACTGTGAGCACTTTGTTAGAATGTGAGAGTATATATATATATAGAATATATATATATATATGCATTTAAAGACAGCCGAAATTTTTTTATCCAATGACTGAAGACTAATGTTACACAGCAATGTATAAAAGCACTCAAGTGAGAGTCTGTCATAATCAGTTCTTCAACGGAAATATGTAGAACGCAATACATGCAGGTTGCATCGTAAGATACACATTAATTTTCGTCATCTTATCTTTTCGCAAATACTTAAAACTAAATTTAAGATTTGAATCACAGGTTATGATCTTTTTATATTGAATATATAACCAATTTCTTTCAACAAAAATATCGCAGATAAGACAAGTTTAAGATTTACAATTAAAATTAAAATTAAGCTAAATAATCCGTCATCAAAGATAAAAAATATGTTATTAAGATAGGAAGTCTATTATTAAAATTATGGTCGAGGATATTCCGAGACCCCTTCCCCTCTGTTTACGCATTAATCAATAAATCAATGTATTCATAAATGATCTATTTATATATGTATGTATATGGCAATGAGAATCTGCACACGTTATGCAAGTTTATATATGAATATATGTATACGTTCGCTGTCTGACTCTGAATATGGCGAATTCTACCTACATGACGCGTGATATACGGGCTAAATTTTCGTGACGTAAGTCCGATCGATTTTTGTGACAAAATTATGACGGACGTGGTGTCTTTCAACAAGCATTAGAAATTTTGAACATCGTTGAAAATAAATACAATGTCATCGACCGCCGAAGCGTTTAGCGACCGAACCCTATTCAAGGTCCAGCGATTCGATGACCTTAAATCATCGCCGATATGTACTGTACGATTGTCATCGAGTGAGCGGCGTATATAGCTGCAATGGTCGAGTGGATACATTGCGATACACCGTTGGGACACTTATGAGTCAGTTATATCGTCAGTTAACTAACAGTATAAATCAGCATTTTAATATACCGTAAGATGAGGTCATAATGAGCTAGCAGAGATAATCTCATGCAAAAGACAATTTAGCGCAGTCTGTGTAAAAGATAATTAAGAAAAACGTTTATCGTGGAGATAAAGATCGACGCTCACACAGTTTTTAATAAAATTCATAAGATTAAGATAAAAAGAGAATCATTTTCAGTATCGTACCGTAATATATCTCCTTATAATGATCAAGTTGATTGTAATTATAGATTCGTCTCGTAAAAGGATAATTTTGCTTAATATTAATTGAAAAAAAAAATCAAGTCTATATTTTATTTAAGAGAGATTATATTTTTCCTACTGCATATTGTAGATAATTCACGTAGGCTGTTTATTAACGTTTGCGACGATTAAACCGTCGCAATCGAAAGTTATAACCGCGCCATTAATTACGGACGAAGGATTAATTTCGATAATTTATCGACGCTCTCACGAGCGTGAAAACGTGAAAGCTTCCTGCCAGTGATGACGATAAAGCACTGGCGACCATTGCTAAGAGAAAATTCGAAAGCCGTTGGTCGTGAAAACCTGTTCGATCGAGTCATCGGCTATAGATTCCTGTTTTGTTACATTCGGGACGAAATCTGGGCTAGACGCATCATAAAAAAAAAACAGATCCACCAGACTCGCTGGCCTATTTACAACACGTACCTTTCTGTCAAATCATATTCGATTTCGTATGACGTGTTTACAATGTTGAACTAAAAACTCAAATGTCAAACTCAAATAAGAGAATAAAAGGTGTCTTTTCTATAACAATGGATAAAACTTCAGTGTACTCAAAAATATCTAAAATAAAAACATATTTAAAATACCCATAAAATCTCTTCCAGATTATTGAATGACCATGTGATAAAATTTCCATGAGATAATAAACTGTTTTTTGCAGATTTTTAATTTTAACGACTGTCTTCCTTTCTTTTTAACTTGAGAAAGCTTGACGTTAATATAAAGCGATCACCCTATACCAGAGACGTCACGAAGCAACTTTGCGATACATAATATAATATCACAAGGAAGCAACATTTCGCCTTCTACGCGACATAAGGACGCGTGCAACAGGAAGAACGTATTCGAAGTATCTGGAAGTCACAGAAACGATAACACGGTTTGATAAGAAAGTAGTGCACTTAGCGATAGGTTTCAACTAGTTTGTAGGAGTCTTACATAGTTAACTTTACAGCTTCCTGAACACACTTCAATGAACCTTGAAAAATGTGCTGCAACTTCCAACCATTTCTGTCGGACACTTTCTTCCGTCTGCGAGCGTCGACCCATAGACTTAACATATTACGCGTGACGAGGCACATGTTGATCGACCTACGAACGACAGCGAAACATTCCAGATCCGGAGACAATGAGGCATGATAGAACGATAATTCCGCGTGTCTGAGAAATTTACTCCATCCGAAGTGAATAATAATGGGCTTTTCTTATGTAGATACTCACATCTTAATTGTATACACTACCGCTCGAAAGTATTTGTCCACTTTGTCTTTCTTAATTAAATAAAAAAGAGTGAATTTCCATTTTCTTTCCTACTCTTCTAGATATTAGATTTAAATAATGATATTTAATAGCTAAAAATTTTAAATTCTATATACAATAAAAAAATACAATAGAGAGAAAATTAGAACAGAATTCAAGTGTATAAAAAAATACGTACAAAAATTGAAGTGAACGAATACTTTTGAATGGTAGAGTAAATGTGTATATTTTAACATTTTTATCATTTAATCATAATTTTAATTTAAAAATATCCAACATTAAATGAATATAAAATTATTGAGGAGAGAAAACATTAAACAGTAAATAAATATGCATATATCTGTAACTGTTGTACTAAAGCGATTAAAACATTTTTGCCTACTGTTTACAACAATGCAACAATAAGCGTATTACATAAACGATTCTCTCCGTATGTTTTATATAACTATATAGTAAATAAAAGAGAGTTTCGGAATAAATAATGATCTTTGCAATAATGATGCAATTTACATTGTGTTGCAATTGTAAATTAGTTCAATTTAAATTAAGACATAGCTACTTTGATTAGTAACGAGATTATGACTGTAACTCGTATAAATTCTTCTCACATAAACTTCTCATTATATTGTATTTCAAGCAGGAACACGATTTTATACGTCCATCTAAATAAAATAAGATATTTTCTCACAATATCTTGATGTGTTACATTACGCAACTAGCAATTAGGAAAACGTCATGACGTCGTCGCATAAAAGAAAGTCCATCGTCAGTAAATCGAATTTGCCGAGTAAATCAACCGTGTCGTTATGTCATCGTATAGTTGATCAGCCAGGGTCAGTCGTAAAACGTATGTACTTGCAAAGCGGTGCACCCGTGACATTTCCAACCCCCGTTCGTTCAGTAAGGAAAGGTTCAAAGGTCGAGGAATGTCTGCGGCACCACCAAGCACGTATATAACACGCGATATTTAAAAAAAAGCATACTATATTCTCCGAACTTCTCTTCAATTTACCAGCCCATTCACCTCCTTTATGCTTTCAACTGCATTTCCTGAGAAAAAATTTCTAACAAGATCAAAGTTTTAGTTGATTAATTAGTAAAAAGAATGGAGATCTACAGTTATTTTTCGTATTAAACATAGTATTTGATATTTTTTTTTTCAAATGCGAGTTGAAGATATGAAATAGTTTCATAATTCATAGTTCATAGATATTAAGAAATAATCATATTAAAAATAGTTAATAATTATAAATATTTTAAAAATAAATATAAGTACTTCTGTCATTTTTCAATGCTGTTAAAATAAATAAAACTTAAAAATAAAGTCTCGGGATATTTATTGCCTTATATTTATAATAAATTTAAAAAATTAAAAAAATTTTAATTGAAAGTACAATTTAAAGAAAATATTGTATTTTCAATTATTGATTTAATATCTTCAATAACGTATACGAGAAATATAAACCTAGCTTAGAAAATTAGAAACATTTCAAAAGCTATCGAAATCTTGGGGAAAAACGCAAAGCTAAAATCTCTCATTGTCTCCGAGGCGGGAAAAATTGCAGTCGTTTTACTCGTAGATGAGAATATGAGGAGGCACAAAGGACGACGAGCAGTCTTCCGCTGTAATTTGCGGAAGGAGATACTCGTAGTTAATCGGATTTTGGACAACTTACCTTGGAGTTTGTGACGTGGTCGGCAGGCACGGATTCCGGAACGGTTTGCAGAGTGCTCCGCATGCTAGCGGACATTGTAGGCCAGCCAGTTTCACTCCAGCCTTAGACCTTCCTCCAACGATGTGTCGATACACCCTCTTCTCTTACGCCTGGAATAAGGAAAGACATTCAAGACGATTTTCAAGTGGAATTAAGACCCCTGAGTAATCACTGCGGTCTTGTTGGATCGTGACGTTACGTCGTAAGGGAGAAGTAACACGTTGAAGTTTCTGGCACGTCATTTGTAAATAAAGAAAAAATTGAGATCGCTTTAAAACGCTTGTAAAAATAAGTCGAAGCTATCTTTACTCTTCCTGCAATGATTAGTAAATAGTCGTAAAAGGTACGTAAAATGAAAATATCTTTTCTACATATACATTTTACCTTTTATGACTATATATTAACAGGAATTTTGACAATTTTTAAAGCAATCTCATTATTTTGTTTTATCCAAATTCTTTTTATTTACAAATGACATGTAAGGAACTTCAAAATCATTTCTCGTTTATGACATCACGAATATGGCGATTATTCAGGAACCTTAATAGTTCAGTCAACAGAGCTTTCGATCCTTTTCAGCGCATTAAAGGCAAAAAAATTAAAAAGTCGAAAAGTACGGTTCATTTCAAAATTATCAATGATCCATATGTGATTTGACATCAAACAAATAATTGTAATAACAACGAAAAAATTAATTAAATAGCGTTTCTTGTCCTCCTTCCTGAAGAAGATAAACAGATAGAAGCATTTTTAATAAATTCTCATATTTCTTTTTATATATGTTTATACATCTTGTACATTGTTTACAATGCATGCATACTTAAGCATATTAAATTTTTTATGCACAAGTATTTATCGCATAAAAATTTTGATGAAGAAAAAGAGAAAATGCTCATTTTAGTTTCAACTATTCGTTCATCGTGAAATATCTCCAATTAATAATTAACAGCATTTATTAGCATTAGAGCAATTCCTAACTAAACGGATCGATAATCTCATTTTCATCCAATTTAGCTGAGCGCAAGCTCGATCTTGCTGGACATGGCGCCCGATATAGCAACGCAATTGCACTGATTGACAAAGTGAGCTTTATTAATTGGTATGCACGGTAAACCGTGGGCTTCAATTACCACGTCGGTGGTATCCGTGTGGTGCGTGCGGAGCCGGCAGATACGCACACTTATCATGCGATTGTTACACATATATACGCACGGTCGACCAAATCATAAAACGGCACTACGCGTGACAGTGTTTATGTATGGACAAGCACAATGTGAGTGATCAAATGAATGCGGCAAACGGCAACGAAAATATCGGCGCTAACGAGTTTTTGGTATTGTCACACAACAAGCCAATGCGCATCATAAATATTAGTCAAGCGTAATGTTACGCATACATTTGCGTCATAATCCGATCAAATACAATCATAAATATCATCTCCTGATTCATACAAATGTTATTACAATCGATAATGAACGTACTAAAATTTCATAAAATAAATGTATTCTTGAAATATATGTTTACTTGCAAAACATGTATCACTATTACAGGGTCGTTACAAATCCTGGATGGTCCTCATCCTAAAATAGGATGAGGACCCTGAACCTCTCTAAACAAAGTGTCATAATTTTCCCTGACTTTCAATAACATTTTAAACCTTTTTGTATGTTCGTCTTGATTTGAAAACCGTTAAATATTTTATTGAGAGATTAATTTAATATAGCAATGTAAATAATTAATAATATTGTTAACACTGCTTACATTTTTAATTAAGTTGGTAGTATTCAAAAACTGTGTAAGTATGATGTACATGTATTAAGCTTTTTTACAGATAAAAATTTTAATTTTCCAAAAAATTTTGCAAAATTCCCTGATTTCCCTGTTTTCAATTTTCCTAACAATTCCCTAATTTCCAGTTTTCCACAATAAACTTAAAATCAACTTTGAAACTCTTTAATTTCTAGTCCAAATTACGCATATAAGTATTTTAAATAAACTCAAAAACAATTATTAAATTTCATAAGAAATTGAATAATAACATAACATGGCGATTGATACAAAATACCAACTTATTTTTTTAGTTTTAAATTTTACGTTAGATTACATGTAGTTGCGGTAGTCTGGGAAGAGTTAAAAAGGATACGATCCTTCGAGCCGAAACAGGCCAAGCTCACATAAGTAGGCGAGCATGAATCATACCTTGCAGCAACGGACAGACGGAATGTAACATCGGGCCAATTTGGGTTCTTATATGTCTGCTATCTCACGGCAAGCGATACGTTGGTATATTACAATTCTATTTATATATATGCGAGAAGTGCGACCGAGCAAAATATGTTATCGATGTCTATGTTCTGAATTGTAAGTTGGAAAATTAACCATGTTAAAATTGCTTTCGCAATACAGCATTAGACACACTGTCGAATATTTCATTTGAGATTCATTTTAATACATCGTGATAATCAAATCGATGAGATTAGAAGAAACGAAGAAATATTTATTGAAATTGTCACGATAAATTATGTCGAATTGTTCTTATAAAGATATTTACAATTTTGCAAAAAAGATTTAAAATTAACATTTCACAAATAGACTTTCCACTATGTATATTATTGACGTCATTGATATATATATTAGTTAGATGTACATAGTTACATTATTATATATATATAATAAAGTGATTATTATATCGCTTTAATTGACCAATAAACCAACTCAAAATCTTCTCAAACTTGATTAATTTGGTCAGAAAAATTATTTATTTTATTTATTATTTATAATTAGATAAATAAAATAATTAAGCTATTATAAAAATGACCAAGTTATTATTATCAAATTGAGAAAAATATAATTTAGAATAGTGTATATTCGCATTATATTAAAAATACAATCAAAAATAAAATAATTCTATGATATTCTCTCGTTTCAATTTTATCTAAGATTTCTATCTAATCGAGCGGAACAAGAAATCTGCGGAAATGGTTGAAAGGGAAAAATGTCGGCAACAAAGAAAAAGAACAATGTCTGAAAGAAAAGATGTGTATACCACACCTGAAGGAAAAGAAATACGTGTATACCGGGTGATCCACGTTTACCACGATAGCAATATTTTCAAGTATTACATAAATATTACGTGGAAAGACAACAATCTGTCCAATATAACAGAAAAACAGTTGTAGATTCAGAACTAAATGGAAGATAACTTTTTAAATAATTCATATAATTTTTAAATCGATATTCGAATGTATTGTAATTCTTTAAATGTAATTCTTTAAATAGAAAACCAATTATTCAGTTTATTAATATCCATAAACAAAAATTACTTGATAAAAACAATTGCATTTTTTTCTAGAAAATTTTTATTAGTCATGTTAATTTTTGCGCTAACAAATAATAAACTTTATAGAGCTCTTATAATGTATAATATACATAATATGTCGTAAATCGAACATATTGCCGTTATATTCTTCTACTAAAATCTTTTCTTAAAATTTTGATCACATCTAATAACATTAGATTCGAAGATCAAGATGACATGTGATATTATGTGAATCACCTTATGCAGTTCATACAATTGACAGTATAAGTGTGCGTGGAGAGTTCGTATCTCTCGGGATTGGTCGGGTGAAACAAGGTTGGCGAAAGTCGTCCCTCAGTATTGAGATTAATAATCCCGATGGGCATTATCTCCTTCACTACGTGACTATACGAGGAAAACGATCGATACTGCTATAAAAAAATCCAGTTAATTCCACGATTACGGTCAGCAATAACAAGCGTAACAACGTAATAAAATTCACTGATTTTTAGGAAAATTTACTAAGGTAGGCGCATATCTCTTTAAGATTATCGTACGAAGAACAGAATTAAGATCACACACACGATTCATGAAGTTTTAATATTTTAAAATAAAAATCGTATTCATATTAATAATTTCATTAAAAATCAAGTGATAAATTTTAATGCAAAAATGTAATTCATTAATGTATTTCAACGAATAAAATAACTTTTAATCTTTTTTTTTATTTACAAAGCTTTGTTTGTATAAGCGTTTACTTCCGACATGATAAATTCGGTGAGAAATCGTAAAATACACACAAACAACCAAAAACAAAAAAGTTAATATTTACGCAATTTTTATCCTATCTCGCGCGAATAATAATTGCACGCGCGCACGTGTGTACTTATATAGAAACTAATGAATATTGAATTAATACGTTTGAGAAAGCGAAATAGTCTCCCCGCGTATTTTATGCGCATTTTGTGCAGCGACACGTGACCAGGAATAAGGAATTAAAAAAGAAATTACGGAAAGAGTTTCCTGTATAAAACTAAAGGAATTGCACAATAATTAAAAATTAAAACGTAATTAATTCTAATTATCTAGCATAGAGAGATCTAATAAAAAAAAATAATTATGCATTATCCGATATGGGATAATAGTTGTCCAATTTGAAGAAAATTGTTAAAACTATTAAATTAAAGATAAAAATCAAAATTTATCCCGAGCAGATTACAAAATTTGCATATTTAGTCCCTGCTTAAACGAGATAATACTTGAAGAAAAAGCACGGTATCGTTTATCAAACATGTGTAAACGGTGAGAAACAGAGAAATGATATGAACCGCAAGCGCCGATAACGATTCCAGCAGGCCGTTGAAGACGATCGTAAAGTTCATAAGACAAACAACACTACTTTATGAGCAAACGTACATTACCTCACAATTAAACATAATTAAAAATTGTAACCTATATGACGTGTTACATAAAAATGCGGTGTCGCCGTTTACGAAAATCGGCAACACATTCACGTTTCATATCTTGAATTCAATAAATATAGACACATTTTAATACAATCTTGATATTGCGCAACGTATATTTTTATGTAAACATTTACAAAGTAAAATTAAACTTTCATCCTTTCCAACAATTATCTATCTATTTAAAATATTAACAATATATGTTATATTCTTAGTTTCACAGTCAGTTTATCTATCATTTACTATGATTCCATTTTATATTTTCATAGATGTTATCTCTAACTAGATATTATCTTTAAAGATATTCAAACAGTGTTTTTAGCATATGCATGTGACACGAAAAAAGACCAGCGAAAAAACCCTTGACGATTCAAACATAAAATCGAATTATCGATTAAGAAAAGGCAAAGAAGTATTGGAGAAACATTCTCTACTAGACATCTTGATATACGGTCCTGTCACTTTAGTGTGATATGATATTGAATTACGTCAAGTTACTATATGACAACCATATCAAAAGTGATTTAATGTATAATATGAAGTGCATGAGTGTTTCAGTTATTGGTTTGCTGCCAATTTTTAGATGAATACAATGTGAGATTCTAAACTAAAATTTTAGTTGCAGTTGTAGATTGTGAACAAAATTTTTTTTTCAGAACAATAAAAAGCAGTTAAAAAAAATATCAATATATTGTATGGTGATTGATTGAATTGTACCATCAGAAAACCGATTTAGGAAATAATATTTTCTTTTGTTACATTTTTTTCTCTATTATAATGCATTAAAAAATCGTTCGCATGCTGAATTTTAATAAATATTTATTTCAATATAGTACTAATAAAACATTTACTGAACGTAAATATATATTTATATATTTAGCACAAGAATCCTTAATTTCACTATCATTTTAACTATCTAAATATTTATTTAATGTAAGCAATGTTTAATTAGTACTATTTAAAGAAATATGTATTGAGATTTATAAATTAATAAATTTTTTCTCAATGCAATAAATGTGAATTCACTATGCTTAATTAAGGATGCCACTGTGTTGGGAGTATCTTTAAGACCAAGTACGATAAAATCCTGACTGAAGGATTACACGAAAATCGCGACACACGGAAGTGCGTGCGTACTCACGCAATGTACGTTCGCGCGCAATGATGATATAAACGGGCATTTGATAGATGACCATAGGCAATGTTGGTGATAACAGCTGCAGGACATCGCGGGACGAATTGTTGCGGTCTTATGAAAATATTCACGGTGACATTATTTCACTGTGAACAGGTGTTTCGAATATACTTTCGTTCCACGGCCACCTGCGAAACATTAGCCGCTAATTATAGAGCGAATTTTGCACACAAGGTTTGAAACTACCCGAAAGCATTCGAGCGGGTGGAACACATGTAAATTTTGAAAGTATCTGTACAAACTGATGGCTATTCAGTAATATAATAAATTATATAATTATTACGGTAAAGAATATATAATAAAGAGGTTACAGCTTTCTCTATCAACGTAATTGTGCCTGCATAACATTATGACTAAACCGATTACTATCAAATGACATTGACAATAAAATTTTCTTTCACTATTTAACATTTGAAAAATACAAAAAATTATAAACGATATTAGTAAAGCAATATTAGTCTTTTCTGCATTGAAAAAATAAATAAATTTTAATAAATATTTGTTTAAATAGTCCTAAGTAAATATTTGCTAAATGTAAACATATATTTATTTGATACAAAAACTATTGGTTTAACATTTGGTTTATCATTTTTCTTATTAAGTTAACATTTATTTATAATACTATAAGTAAATGTTTACTTAATACTATCCAAAGAAATATGTATTAATAAATCTTTTTTTCATTGCTCCGAAAAACGACATATCCGTAATTGCAGAAAGCTGTCTCTAAATTCTTCTATTATTTCACAGTCAAACATGTAATGTGGCATAGCAAGCAGAATTACGTAATTGTCGTGATCAATATTATACCAACTTTAATTGTTTACGGTGCGGAAATACGGTAAGCTTAATTTGAAATCACACTTGTAAAAGGTTGAAAACCTTGCGAATGCAATTTGCTCCCAAAATGTTCAAGATAATGTGCTCATAGATGAGCACGTAGAAATCTAGAGTGTATTCGGAGTCATGCAAAATTAGGTCCTAGACCACCGTCCCTATGAACTAGGTCTTACTAGGTCATCGGCACACGCGCAGATAGGACATGCAGCCAGGGGCGACTACAGATTTCATTGGAACTAGTCCACAAGAACATTTGAATGCTGAATTTCTTACTATTTTTCTTATCCAAATATCAAATTAGATTGTTGTAAAATTATTTCCAGCAAATTTTGCCATTAAATCTTAGTTCGAATCAATAATAATAACTTGTACAATTTAAATTCGATTCAGTTATCGATCAAACCATCTCTCTTTTTTTCCTCTACGAACACAAACATTATTTTATATACTATATACATTGTGTTTTTTTAATATACATCAATTATTGACTTTGATTTCCATATAAACATATTATCACAATTTTATTTCTGTTTTATTATCAGAAAAAAAGTAATACCATAATAATACTTTAGGGATTTTACAAAATATAATTGCCGCTATCGTATCGAACGTAAATATCAATAGTTCTCTCATCAGATCTGTTCGCGGCAACGTGTCGAAATGCTGTTGTACCGTTATCGAGCAATACATCGCCAATTTCGTCGTGCCGAATGGCGCGTGCGTTTCTCGTGCAATTCCCGCGGCTTTTTGCCAGTGGACAAAATTGCGATAGCACAACGAGGAAAGATATTACATAAAGCTAGAAGCCCGGCTTCCATAGCGTAATCCAAGAATAAATCGTCGCCGGGCGACGGATTCTCACACGTTAAGAAGATTACTCTGCGATCCACCCTGTCTCTACCGATGCTGTCTTTGAAAGCGCACTTTGCTCATTTAGTCCATACAAAGGATAATCAATATAAAGGATAAATCAATCGTGTGCAGAATGTGTTAAACATAGAAATGACAGTAAATGTTGGAAGATCAAAGGGATCGATATATTGATTTGTTTATTTATTGTAACAAATTTTATGAAATTGAAATAAAAGGATGAATACACAAATAGAGATAGACGGTTTTCTGACGATAATAATTTAATGTTTTTGGATACTCCCAATTAAATGCAATTATAAATAGACTAAGGTATTGTCAAAGTTAGGTAACTGTACTTATAGATGCCGTACACTTTGTCAACGAGTATGCGATAATTACATCGTGCGATGCGACACCTATAGGGACACGACATTACAGAGTTGTTCCGGCAAGTTAGTTTATCATTAGGATGTATCATTAGGAGAACAATGACGATGTAACGCGAGCGGCGTCGCGTATCAAACACCGATTGCAGCGTATCCGCGCTCGTGAAAGTACAAAAAGCAATTAAAGTAGAACGTAATGTGCAGAAATGAACAAGGGATATTTCCTGATGATAAATCCTACGTACACCAATTTTTTTAATTGCTACGTTTTTTCATTACTTGTTTTTTTTATTCTTTTCATACATGACGCTTTCGGCTGCAAAAAACAATTTATGAATGTAGAGTCATTGTCCTCTCTTTCTCTCTCTCTCTCTCTCTCTCTTTTAAATAAAATTTTATTTACATTGTTATTTCTAAACTATAATAGAAAAATATTTTAGCGAAAGTGTTACTCAATTGCAAATTACATATAAATTAAACTGTTGATATATCTACAACTACAAGTAAATAAATTTTTTTATCAAGATATATCTTTAAAAAATATTTCTTTAAAAGTTGAACTTGAAAACTAATACAAAAATATTCAAATTTATTTATGATCAGTAAATAGTCGATGAAACGTTAGAATAAGGTAGAATTTTTCTACCAATCGAGAGGTCAGCACTCTTTCGAGGGAGAGAAAGGAAAGGATGGAAGGATGAGTGAAGAGCCAGACAAGTAATAAAAAACCGTTTCGATCGGCAAGAGTGACCGATGCTGCCAGACTACAAGGAAATGGGCGGTCATGAACACATTTCCGAGCCTCTCAATGGGATGGCAACATATTGTCACAATAGAAACTTTTACAATAACATGTTTCCGATACAGCAAATACCAAAGCCGTACACGTGTACGGTGAATGTTCAATACGTTCGAGAAGTTTGAGACCAAGCAAACGCAACTCAATTCATTTTGTTTGCAAAGAAAAGTGGGATTCTTAAAGATTGGCATTCTTAAAGATTATGACCGTAATTAAAACTAGATTTACACTCTATGTTTATTTTATTCCCGTTTCTATCGATATAGATTAACTTTAATCTCGATTCAATTTATTTTTCATCCTTTTCTAGTTCTAAGAATTAAAAAAAGAAGAGTAAGTGGAATCAAGATTAAAGTTGATGGAAACAGATATTAAACCTATTTATCAATGTAGATTAACTCAGTTCAACTTGCTTTTCATGTTTTTTTTTAATTCTTAGAATCGGAAAGAAATGAAGAGTAGAATCAAAATTAAAATTAAACACATACAGTGAAAATAAATGGTGATTGTTAATGGGTAAAATTTAAACTACAAATAAACTTTTATCTATGGAAATGTACTTGTAAGCTTCATTAAACTTTCGTTATTTAATATGCTTCATGAATGCGAAAAGTTTTATTTCATCAGACACTCTGCGAAGCTACGTTTAGCACTCATCGATTATATGATAATATGAAATCGTTGAGCGTCAATGCGTAAACAATAGCACAGAATGGATTGCCTGAACCACAGCTTTCTACGTAATTATGGAAAGCAAATGCTATTTATTCTTTATCGTTGACACATTTCGATGCACATGCTATGACGCTTTGATACGTCCACCGTGAGAGAAATCTGTTTTATAACAGATTATCTGTTACGTTTCTAAATATGCTTGCGCAATTCGCACTTCGCTCTAATTTATTTTTTACATTCGCTTTAATTCACTTTAATATTAACATTGCAATAATAATCTGCAGCTAAAGTTAGCACGGATGAATTAAAATGCAAAAAATTCTTAAAACGTTTTTTAATAAAATGTCAGAAATCATTATCCGCTAACTTCAAATTATTTTTTGAATTATATGATTAGTATTTCAATTATCGCAAAAATAGGAAATAGCAGTGTATTAAAGATACACAAGAAGTATCTTGAAGTTTGATTTAGTAACGATTGCACTCATAAAATATGAAAAAAAACGAAATGTTCTTTCTTCATATATTAAAGTAAATTTCGTATATTAAAGTTTCATGTAAGTTACACGATTCGTTTTTTTTTCGAAATTAAGTCATTTGTACTAACCGCAAAGTATTGAATTTTTGATAACATTTGATGAGCTCTTAACACGTGTGCTTCGCCTCGATCGGTATAGCGATATGCTACGGCGATAGTAGAGATATAAAACGTTCAATAATTGTGCACTGGTATTCCAGAGATCGAACGAATCAACACGCACGCAACGGAAACGGAGGCTCTGTTTGATTCAAAAGCTTATACCCTTAAAGCCTATTCTACAATTGTATAAGCGTAGTTGTAAGTGATTGCAAGAGCTGATCAATTACAGTTGAATATAAGAAGAATATTCGATTTTGATTGATCAATTCTTATAACTACACTCACAACTATGCAATATGCAATTTTAGAGTAAGCGATTGTACGATCCTTTCCTCACGTGTTGAAGTTAGAAAAACATTCTTTCGATTAATATTCATAATTTAAGATTTGTATGAAAATTTATTCTAGCAAAAAATTTTCTGATTAACAGCGATCTGCGATCTCCTGTGTCTTTTCGTATTAAATGCCCTGCATGATTCACGTTTTAGATCATAAAAATGGCATGGATTTTCTTAATCCTTAGTATATACAATGATTTTTCAATTCTTTACACACAATGAGTCATTCGTGTCCCGGATTAATTTTCATCACTTTAACAAATATACTACACAAATTATTTAGTGATTTTTATATATACTTTAACATTTTTAGGAAATATTGATAAGGTTGTGTATTCAAAAGAATTGTATACAAATGTTACTAATTGTATATAAATGCAACTAATTATTTGATATTTCTAATTTTTCGAAGAAAATAAATGTGTAGAACAAAGGACTTAATTGCATGATGTAGAACTCCAGTTTATTTAACAAAGAATATGATAATCTTACGGACAATTATATGTTTATGGCCAGTATATAATCGATTCTTATATTTAAGATCATCTTAAGTTGCTACAAAACTATATTAACTTCTTAAGGATTACTTAGGCCCGTTCTACCCGATTCTACCAATGTAGATTAATCTCGATTCAATTTACTCGTCACCTTTTTCTTATTCTTAAAACTAGAAAAAGATGAAGATTATTTGAACCGAGATTAGATTTAAACTGCATTGATAGAAACGAGTAGTAGATGATTTTAAAAAAAGAATTGACCACGTAAGAAGACCAGATGAATCAATTTCAAGAATGTGAGAAATCATATTAAAAACAATGACATTTATGACCAATTAGAAATTGATCAAATTTTATAAGTATAATTAGAAACGTGCCACTGATCAGAAATTTGCCTCCAATTATATTCAGCTGTTATTACACATAATGATACACCTGGTCTTTTTATATCAAAGAATTGACTATGAATACCGGCATATGTGATTCTCTATCAATTTAATCAGACAGATCTCTATCAATTTAATCAGATAGGTTTTATCAGACAGGTTTTATCAGACAGTTTCATTAGTAAAATTCTCATCGAATTTTGAATAATTCTGAATTTTGTTAAAATTCAGAATTCAGAAACTGATTTCTACATTGATTTCTACATAATAAACATTAAGTAAATTATGTAAAGAGAAAATTAACAAATATGGATACACAGCCCGCGGATCGATTCTGGGGCGAATCTGCACGCTCTGACAGGGTAAAACCGCTCCCAAAAGGGAGGAAGAAAAATCTCCTCCTTTTGTTTGAGAAGTGGCAATTGGATGATGGACGAAAATTTAGGATTAAGAAAGCTAGTGATTGAAATATGCCAAGAAAGAGAAAGAGAAATGGAAGGACAGAGACAGAAATAGAGAGCGGGGGCAGAAAACCTCTTCGGAGCCAAATCAAGAGAGGAAGAGGAAGAAAGAGAAAGAGGAAGAGAGAGAGAGAAAGAGAGAAACGAGCAAGAAAAACGAAGTGACTCCTCGCGGCAAACTCGGTTGACTACTCCTTCTCTCCCTCCCTGTTTTTTTGGACACTTAGGGCATCGTGCATTCACCTACGCATACGCAACTCTCCCGTATGCATTCATATATCCACATATAAGAACGTTACACGCAGAAGTTTATATTTCAACAATAAATACATACGTGTTGAGATGCATACATGCGAGCTAAGCCTCGGCGACGACGTCGGCGGTTACGAGGACGCACGAGGACGAAGGCGGTGACGGTGGCGATTGACAGCAGTGGTAGTAGTCGTCGTGATGATCGTGACGGTGATGGTGGTGGTAACGGTGTATGCGATAAGTGAACGGGGGCGGCAAGTTATAATATACGCGAAGACGGCAACGGGCGCCGACGGGCTTTAGACTTCCGTCGGCGCGTGCGACGATTCGCGGATGACGGCGAGACCTCGCCGACGAGCACGGGAGAGACGTCCAGGACACGGCGTTCGCGCGTTGCGTGAATAATCACCTCCTCGGTGACCGTACATCGGCGGAGATGATGGAGTCTCTCAGCGGGTGCGGGTGTGCGCGCGCGCGCGCGTCCGCGCGAGAGCGCTCACGGTCGTTCGCTGTGTCTGTCCTCTTCCCTCCCCTCTCCCCTCTATCTATCTCTCTTTCTCTCTCAATCCGTCCTTATAAGTTCGTCTTTCTCCTTCTTTCTCTCTCGCAGACGACAGTTCTTTTTTTTCTTTTAGCTCTCACTCGCGCACGCACACAAGGTTCGTTTCTCACTTCCACCCTCTTCCGCTCGCCCTTTCTCTCCCTCCACCGCGTCTTTCGCCCTCGCGCTCTCCTCCTTGTCCGTCAGTAACCTAGAAAGCGACCGCGGCGGCCATTCAGGATTACGGGACCTCCGTCCGTCCGTTTGCGTACGTACGTCTGCCTTGCTCGTCTCTCTCTCTCATCGAGATCAAGTGGCGGTTCTCTTTCGTTTTCTCTCTCTCTCTCTCTTTCTCTCTTTCCTCCAGGTATATCACGATTACTCCACTTCTTCCTCTTCTTCACGTTCGACGTGTATACGAGATCGAATGCAAAGATGATGCTGCTCACGCCGCGAGCGCATGCACGTTTCGTTCGCCCATTACGGCACGCTCGCTCGTGCTCTCCTCGTCGTTGCACGACGACGACTCGACTCCGAGCGGGCGTAGGCTACTACTACCACAACGACGACAACGACGACGACGACGACGATCGTTCGACGCGGACAGGCCACGGCACGCTCACGACGCTTGGACACGCTCGGCTGTCGGCTCACGCTCGCTCGCCGCTCGGAGCAATACGCGGCACCGACCGGCGCACGATCGCCAACGCCACAACGTTCTCGGCTCTGCTATCGACACACTCTGTGTGTGTGGTGTGCGTGTGTGTGCTTCTCCTCTCTATCTTTCTCGTGCTCTTTCTCTCTCTTCCCAACACTGTACTCACTCTATTCACTGGGCATACGATCGCGATCGCACAGCGCACACCCTCGCCACGGGCACCGTAGATCGGCGAGGAGCGACCGACTGTAGAGAGTCCCTTGGGTGTGCTCGAGGCGACGGCAGGCGACAGTAACGGCGGCCACGGCGACGACAGCGACGATCTTGATCACGACGGCAACAACGAGCACGACGGTGTTGATATTTATCGTGCCGTATCGCGAGATACGAACGCGAAAAATTCGCGTCTCGTACGATCGGGCCGGTCCTCAGTTCTCAGGAATATTCGCCCATTTGTGACAAATTTCCCGTCTCCGAGATACACCGCGTTAATGACCGACCAACCCCCACCTATCGCCACACACATATATCACAGCACCTCGGGTTTTTCATGATGGCGACGCGCCGTCGTCGATTCTCAAGATGGCGCGCCAGTCGCAGCCAGTAGCAGCCATTCAGCCTAACTGCGCGTATTTTAAATTCAACAATGTTGATTTCAGGGCGATCGGAGCATTTCGGAGTATCGAATAGCAAATTATTTTCGCGCGAAAATCCCAAATCGATCGAGGATTTTTGCAAAATTCTGTACGTTACAAAATTCTAATAATTCAGGATTCAAAAAATTGTAAATAATTTAGTTTAAATTTGTAATTAATAATTTATAAAAATAATTATTAATAGTTAATAATTAACGATTATTGTTAAAAACTATTATTAAGTATTAATAGAAATTATTGTTACTAATAATTAATAATAATAATTATTATTATTAATCATTAAAAACAATAACTAATAATCATTATTAATTATTAATTAATTGACATTAAATTAATTATTTACAACTTTTAAATTATTACTATTAAAAATTAATTATTTTATTTATATAATGTATTTAACTATTTTAATTTCAAGTTTTTTAAATTTAATTTTTAATTTTACCACAAAATTACTTCTAGCGAATTCGATCACTTTTGCAATACGCTAGATTACTGCATACTAAAAGCCATATGTGAACTTAGCAAAATTAAATGTAAAAATATATATATATATGTTTTAAACGATCAAGTACTTAATAATGACATTATTAAATATATATTACTTCATTGTCAAAGTTGATTATTTTACAACCTCGTAATTGGATACTTTATATAAAAACCTTTAATATTGACTAATTCAATTTTAATATGAATGATCGAATTATTATATCATTGTTATTTTTATTTTAAAAATTAATTCATGACTCTCCCTGAGATAACATTCCTAAGGAGTTATAACATATGGTATTGTTTGAATTTATAAATTTAAGAAAATACAAGGAATTTCTTTTAGAATTAATTATCTAATTGTTTTAATTAACGTATAAACTTAATAATTATTTCATTCTATGTATGGCAATTTATCATAGTTATTAATCCATCGTAGGGTGCGATCCACGCTGCAAATGCTTTAAAGCATTCTTTGATTGGTCAATTCGTGAAATTCTTTCTTTTGATTGGTCAACGAAGTTGCAGCGTTAAGTGTATCACACCCCTAATTGAACAATTTTTTTTCAATTTGAAGATTTTCAAAATCTGAAGGGTAAGATTATGTAAAACTATTAGGTGTTGGAATTAATTCGTAGCGTTTTTTAATGAAAGAATGTTATTTATTTCACATGAGCATTAAAAAATACATTAATGAAAGTACTTCCCATCACTTGTAAAACGCTACGAATTAATTCCAACACCTAATATATAAGTTTGTGAAAAACATTTGTCATAAATAATTTTTCATAACACTCGAAGAAAATGTTTTTTATTCATCAGAATCGCGAATAGAATTAGAACTGACTCGTTTTGGCTTTAGAAATAAAAAGAATTGAGAAAGAAATAAGATAACTATCTAGTATATTATAATTCTACGTGAATACTTATTCCTCAAATACAATATCTAAAATTACATCAAATATGTTGTGAAGGACTTTGCTGAAGTAGAAATTTATCTATCAATAAACATTTAATCAAGGGCGAAGTATTTTTGCAATAGATCCTCATATATGTCTTTATCAGTGTCTAGAAATAAGCAAAAGATGACTCTGTCCACCTGAAAAGTTAAATAAAAATTTGACATGTACTTTTGATTGTAAATATTAACAATTTGTTGAATGTATGTGCAATCTTACAGTATCTTTATTATCGAGGAGAAACTTTTTAACGGTCGATATAGCTACTTTGGCCGCTGGTCTTTGTGGATATCCATAAATTCCAGTTGATATGCATGGAAATGCGATTGTACGCAGACGATTCTCTTTAGCCAGAGTCAGACTATTCTCGTAACATTCTTTTAATTTATCCGGCTTTTCACCTTGTGGACCAACCGTGTGGATAATATCTAAAATAAATAAAATACATTTTGTTTCAATTTAATTAAGTTAATTTTTTAATAAAATATAGATTATGAACTCTTGCAACAAATTATTTACATTTAGCTGGCAGCTCGTAACCTCCTGTGATTTTAGCTTCGCCAACTTTACATCCTTTTAATGTTGCACATTCCTTTCTTAAATATGGTCCTGCTGCTCGATGAATGGCTCCGTCAACTAAAATATTTGTCATTATTTCATAGAAACATCTAATATCTCTCAAATACATAAAGTTACAAAATACATAAATAAATGTCATCAGATAAAATAGCTTTGCGACTGTTATAAAAATGTAAAATTCTTTAATGTAATTGATCTTTTAGCATAATATTGCCCTTAATTCCTTACTAGATTTAAATATATAAACTAAAAAATATTAAGAATTTTACAACAGTTGTAAAGCTGCTTTTTCTGCTGAACGCAGATATTTCAGAACATCTTATACCTCCACCACCTCCCAAAAGACTCGAATTAGCAGCGTTGACAATTGCGTCTATCTCAAGCGACGTTATGTCTCCTTGCCACATACATACTTTCTTAGCTAGGGTCTCATCGACTTTTTCAGCCTTTTCAACGGTCTTGGTGATATTAGACTTGTTTTTATTCCAATACTCTGACCATGTAGAAATCTGATCGAGAGTAGTTATCTCTCCCTTGTAAAAGCCTCTCTTTTTCTCTGGCGGCATGTTCAAGAATCTTTCTATTTAATAAAGAAATAAGAGACATTAGAATACTTCACAATTCCTTGTTCTCCATTTGATTGATCATTAACTGAAAGAGATTCCTTACGTTTCTCATCTTCGAACGACATCTTCCCTTCGGGTTTGATAGAAGCCGCTGAGCTGTTTCTCAAAAGGAAATTTCCAAGGATACGAGTGCTTCTAAAGGAGCAACTAACAACGGTCGCCTAGAAACCAAAAGCAGCGTTCTCGCAACTCTTGGAAATTATGCGGTGCCAGATACGTTCTTCTGCCTTACTTTCAAAGCCAGCATATTTCGCGAGAAACTCCGAAGGACTTCTTGTCAATCATCAACGTCACGTTTCTGCGATTAAACGTACAGTGTCGTCGCAAATTTTATCGTGTCCTGAGAACTGCTCAAATCTCCGCGAAAACACAAGTTCTCCTCTCTCGCTCGCAATTGCTTGCAATCAGTATTATCGTGATTGCGATGATCAATGATTCTGGTCCGTGATACGAATTCCGGGATTTCCGGGTCCGATTTTCTCCAGTTTCGATCAGCCGGCAATGAAACTGCCGTCGCCATCTAGTTGATCTGGCAATTTCAACTTGCTCTTTGCGCTGCATATTTTCTACATGAGTAGTGTCATCTAGAAGCAGCTTGAAGACTTTTACACGAAGATAATACCTGATGATAATATGTTTTTTGCAATTGTGGAGAGATCACTGAAAAATCTGGAGATCGATTATTATGTGTATAAGATATCTTGAAATTATTGGCGAAATTTTTTTTTAAAGTCAAATATAAAATGATAGAACATTAAATTATTACATTGAAACAAATATTATTTCCCACACAGCAAATGTGTCCAAAATACATCTTAGAGATATCTTAAAGATATATTTGAAATATGTATCTTTAGGATATCTGTCTGATGTATTTCAGAAATTTCTGCTGTATGGGTTAAATGTATAATTCATAAACCACTTTATTTAAAATTATATCAACACAAAAGGAGATCCATAATGTAATAGAATCTATATTTTTTATATCTAGGAATTTGTTAAATTAAAAAATTTTTTTGGAATTTCAAAATTATAATTAAGCATTTCAGAAATATTACAAAAAAATGTACATATATTATTTTGCTATAAATTTTTTAAAAAGTCATCAATACTTGAAATGAGGTAAAAATTACAAAAGTGAACAAATTTATTACAATATTTATAATTTTATTGGTCGATATATACTTAATTTGAATTTTATTTACTTTTATAATTTTTATCTTGTTTCAAAATATACCCCGAATAACACACTTTATTTGAGCGACGTTCTGGCGAACGTTTCTTAGGACATATATATAATGATATCCTCTAAATAGTCTTTGGAACGTCCCTTAGAGATTCCCTCTGTGCTATTAGGAATAACATCGATCATTGCCGTGGGCGTTAAAATTTTTCAAAGCTCCGGAAGATTAATGTGACCGTATAAAAAAATGAAATTGAGAATATTAAATTATAATTTGAAATTGTAATTGATAAAAATCCAATTAAATAAGAGAAATCCTATTTTTGATCAAAGCGAATCTTATAGTACTTAAATATTTCTATGTAAATTTATATATACATATTTAATTCTATAAGCTGTCTTCCGAAATCTTTTTCAATCTCAAAACAGAATCATGAATAGTTAACTAGAGTAATAATATATCACATAAGAGTATAAATTTTCGTAATAAAATATTAAAGAATCTAATATTATATTAAAGAATAAAATAAATGATTTATGCCAAAATTTTTTCTTCTTTTTCCATATATGTTCATATATTATTTTTATGTCCACAACATTTTCAAATATTAATAAGAAAAAAGTAAATGGAAATCGACTCTCACTCACTTCCACATGTAAAAGGTAAAGAATCGTAAATAATAATCACAAAGTAAATAAATGATCGTTAGTTATTTACGATAATAAATCAATATCAGTGTAGTGAACGAATAATTAAGCGTCACTGCGTTGCATCGGCTTCATTTATTAACATTTGTCGAAAAAAAGTAGACCACCAATGTAAATGTAATTACATCACATAAAATTACAGTGCAATTATATGTCGATATTTCATGCTATATAGACGCGATATAGACAATTCCATTACAATTATTAATCAAACTGGAATGAGTCGTGATTCACGTGGGTGTCCATATATGTATATTCGTGGGCGTTTATAGGTTTATAAGAAAATATGCCTTTAACCCAGAGATATTAATCCGTTCCATTCGGCATATCTATCGAAATGTTCTCAGCAGTCACGTAAATGCCATAGTTCTATGTCTTATACTGCAACCAAACCGGCTATACTTACTTGAGCAAAATCCCAAGATAAATCCCAAGAGAAATTTTCCACGAGAAATAGACGAAAGGTTTTTGTGAGAACTAACTTACTTTAAGCACTCTGAAATTGAGTTTACAATTGTAAGGATCACATGTAAAAACGTAATTTATAGATTTTGTGCATTTTTCCTCAAATTATTAAAAATGTTTAATTTATTACATATTAAAAAAAATTTTTTTTTCACATACATGTATTATACATATATGTGTATTATACATATGTATTTTTTAAATTACCTATAATGCTGTTACATAATGTACGTAATATAATATATGTATATTCAAGTTTAAAATAACGTGTTTTAAAGCAAAATTTAATTCAATTTGTAGAACTGTAACTCAATGAAAAAGAATAAAAGTTCAGGTTGCACATAAATTTCGATTCTTTTTAAAAGTTCAGGTTGCACATGAATTGCGATTCTTTGTAAAAATGTCACCTGATTTTATTTTTTTTTCATTACATGTGAAAATAATTATTTTAAATATCGTGGTAAATTGAATATTTTCAAAAATTTAAGAAAAAATGCATAAAATACGTAACTCAACGATAAAAAACGTCAAATAACTTTAAATGACGACAAATATAATGTCAGCTTTTTGTTTGGGAAAATGTTACAAGAGAGGAAAAATTCATCGTGCAATTGCACTGGATATACAGATATCTTATAAATACACACAATATAGATTTTCTACAACTTTTAAAGTGAATTTCACACTCTGTAGAGTGAAATCTTACTTTAAAAATTGAGCTATTCCTTTTCAAGAACAAATTTTCACTCTTTAGAACGATATTCCAAAGAATTTAGAGAGGATACAATATAGATATGAAAGTTTACAGATACAGATTCATTATGCATTTACATTACGCTGCACGTAGTTTTCGTAAGTCGTAATAATGGAATCTTTAAGATGTTCTGTGGAAGCCGCACGTTGTCCTAATTCGAAAAGAGATTGAAAGTTCGACAGGATTTCGAACTTTCGAATAACGAACCGCCCACGTCAGGTCACCGAAATACGACCTTTAAGATCCCGCGTGTATTTGTCTGTGGCAAGACCCAATTGTATTATTACATCGCGCCTGTGCTCCGTTACGTCTTCGTCTGCAGCGAGGATGAAAAAGTAGCGGAAGTTTCTGTCGGAGCTTGCACACGAGCTATTACGTGACACCCGGTGTGTTTATGATTAGAAAAGTTTTGAAATAGATTGAACGGCACACAAGATTATATCTTTCTTTCAACATGGGAATTTATGCGAGTAAAAAATTTAAACTTTCCTCTGTTATAACTTAATTCTTTTATTTTTTTCCCTGAAAAGATACACATTTCAGATCTCTATCATTAATAATGAGCGCACGCAAATATGAAAATTATTGGACTCTATGAAGTAAATATTATAAATATTATAAATTCTCCTATTTATTTCTTTATTTTTCTAATTTATTTCTTCAAGCAAAATTATTTGTCGGCCATTTATTTGTATACCAAAGTGAAAACAAAATTATAATAAAGATTTTAGTTTCTACTGACAAAAGGAGCGAAAGAAGTTAAAATAAAACAATTTTCTCGAATTTTCTGCGAAACGAAAAAGCGCACACAGCAAATTAAGAATTTCAGGATTTCGGCAAAAAATCTATTAAGTTTTGTCTCAATATTATTTCACGCTTGCGCAAAATTCCCAAGAGACCTTCCCAAGGAACATACAAAATCAATAAGAATCAAAATGACTTTATCTTGATTCTTATCGTCAATAAACAGTCAAATTTTGTAATTAAAAAAATTATCACTTTGACTCGATTATGACGTAAGAATAAAGCCATTTTGACTTTCTCTTGACTTGGTGTGTTAGGTTCCTTGAGCTGCACGTAGATTCGATGCACTCCTAATATGAATGAACAGTCTCTGACAACGAGACGGCTGACGCTAACGTCGATGCTGACGCCGATGCCGACGCCGACGCCGACGGCAGCGACGTCATCAGCGGGGAAACGGCGGTGGTGGCACCGGTGGTCGGAGTAGTGCTTTTTCCATCGCGTTGTGCAGAACAGCAGCCGCGTAGTAGCGCATGCTGAAAGCCGTCCTATCGATCGTTCATCCAACAGTCCCGAGCTTTCTCTCGCTTCTCTTCACAAGCCTCGCGAACGTCGCCACCGAGCAACCGTCCCGGCATACGTATCGGGCGTGATTTTATACATATATTTCCGTGTAACAATATATTCTTCCTCCTACTTTCGTTTAATTTGAATTCAGGAAGTGCATCAAGCAGTAGAATCAGCGGCGACAGCGTAATGGCACGTCGGAGCGAACACTGCAGGGCGATTTTTCTATTGTGTGAGTTTTCTCAAAGAGAAAAAGTCGTGAACTCTTTCTGCTCAGGAAGGGAGTGCATTGATACGTGTTTTCGCTATTATCGTAAGAAGCGAAGTCGTGCCTGTCGTGATCACGAGGATACGCCAAATATAATTGCCGAATCGCGCCATTTGAGTCTTAGGTGCATTGAAGACATTATCATTCGAATGAAAAAAAAGCCCTACCACGATTACGTGAGCGAGTTTTCTCGTGGTTACTCAGGTGTTTTAAGTATATAGAGAAGAGTAGAATAAGCTAAAAATATATATGAAACGAGATATGCAGAATTGTTTCTCGTTCCACATGACATGTCAAAGGCTCATAAAAAGTATTAAACGTCAAGAACTGGATATATAGAAAAACTCATCAAAATTATTTTCTACATCTACTTACATTTTCTTATCTGTCATGAAAAAAATAAGTAGTACTCAAAATTAGTAGTACTTTCAATGTGTGTATCGATGTACTTTAATTCAATGGAATTTATAATTGTATGTATAATATTTTTAATATTTATAATTGTATGTATAATATTTTTGAGATATTACTTTCTTAGTATTTTAATTATGTAATTACGTGACTCTAATACCGTAGATATTATTGATTTGAGTATGTGAATGTTGAAGGAAGAAAAATAATTGCGTTTTGATGTGATAAATGTCATTTTAACAAAATGTCATAAGTTAACATTTTTTTTAGATAAGTTATTTGAGTGCTTTTTTCTTATGATATGATCAAAGATATAAATATAATTTATAATCTAAATATATAAAATATTTTTATATTTTAAGATACATTACTGAAAAAAGATTTGGTAATTGCTATCAAATATCGAGTAAAATAATTTCAATCAAATGTTCGTTAACATAACAAAAAACATTTTCACTGTCCTAAATATTTAGTAATTATTACCAAATGCTAATTATTACTAAATTATCATGTTTGACAATGCTTCCTAAATATTCAGAAAAATAAAATTATTTTTGATTACGTTAATCGAACATTTGATAGAAATTATTTCATTCGATTTTTCGATGTACTTTCAAATTCCGCACATGTTTTCTCACCCTTCCTTCTTAATCCTAATTTCTGTACCTAAGAAATGAGAATTGGAGAAATTAGGCAACACGAGGAAACTTTTTGAAACAAGAATTGAAAGTTACATTCTTAATTAAATATTTAATATAAAAATAGCGAGAAACACAAATGTTGTAAATTAGATAATAAATTTTTGATAGCGCGCGTTATACGAATCTTTCTAATTTACTTTGCAAAACTACTATATGTACGATGCGATGTATTGCGGCATAATTATTTTATTGAAATCATTTTCGACAGGGTGTGTCTCAGGCATAGCGTTTAGTGTCCCTGTTCCTTCGCCGATACCGCGACAAGTGGATGAACAACGTTATACTACACGCAGAATGCCGAAAGTCTACGTGGATTACCCTACTCCGAGAACGAGGTTACCCTTGGTAAACAAATTTATTCAATACCTCCACTCTTTACCAATATAGTAATTTCTCTCTCTCTCTCTCTCTCTCTCTCTCTCTCTCTCGCTCTCTTTCTTTTTCTGTTTTTTCTCACATAAAATTATAACCAAATTTTTGTCAAATTTTATGCATTATAAACGGTCATTTCAGACTCTCTAATTTTTAAAAATTATAATACAATTATATATACACACACACACATATATATATATATATATATATATATACATACACACACACAGTACTCCTTTCAGTGACCAATATAGCACTTTTAAAAATACAACGATTTATATACCTATATGCAGGAGTAATCATTTAAATGGATTCGTGGAAATATGTTGCCGAAGGGAAAAAAAGTACCACATTGGATCATGTATATCCGTGCATGTACATATACATGCTAATGTCCTTACAGTAGTGGGCGGCGACCGCTCCTATATACGCAAGCTGCATTACTAAATCTGCGCGTAATCGTATTACCGCTTATTACGGTCGCTTACTTAACCTAAGGCTCAAATCCGATAATTAACGCTCCCTAAGAAAGATAGTGTCTGGCATTATTATTTGATTATATGATACTGCACAATTATGTGCGTTCTCATTTTCAGAGAAAATTTGAAAATCTCTGCAATAAGGGCTGTGTTTGGATCCCCATCCCGAATACAACCCAGGTTTTACTCCAACCATGTTGTTTATCGAACGTTAAATAGGAATGACATGACAACCGGGGATGTACCCGGATGGAAACTCGAACACGCCCAAGGATCTATGCTTTTTCAAGGCTGACCTTATGCCATGCAGCCACAATGGCGATTTTATGCCATCGTTATAACGTGTGTGATAATGCGTAGAATTCATAAAAGAGCGTTATAGTACTATTATACGTAAAGCAATCTTATCAAAACTTTCATATAGCTCTTGGCTAAACCTTGACCTTATTTCGCAGCCCTTTAATTTATTCTTGTGTTTTAATGTTCACACTTGACGCTAATTGTAACTTATACGTATGTATATGCAAAATAGACAAACGATAAAAATAAAATTCAAACACGAAGAGACCGTATTAAATGAGAATATAAGAGAAGGCTAATTTTCTACATATTGTGATAACGTCTAAGCTAATCTTTCCCAAACAAAATATTGTTTTAATGTGACTTTAAAGACAGGATATTTACAATTTTTTGTATTAATCTTTATAAATCATTGCTATCACGCACACAGATTAGCTAGATTTGCTTCAGTCATAAAATGTCATGAAGGAAATGGAATCATCTCGATCTAATCTCTCATATCAACCTGTTTATCAATTTTACTGAACGTTGCCTGTTGCTGCTTGCAAATATTTCATTGAACAATACGTACTATATGCACAATTTACATTTCATCGCTGTCGCATGATAATCATATAACTTCCGGCTGTAAATGCCACTAGTAAATGTTACGACCTCTAAACGAAGATTTTACCGTCACGATATTTCGCAATGCGACGGTTAAAATAAGAGTAAAAAATTAAGGAATATTCGTTTTTAAAGATACAAAGATATTTATATTTTATATTTACAGTTTGTTAAACTTTATAATTATTAATTTAAAAAATATTTAATGGCGAGATTAAAAAGTTGTTTTTACTCAATAAAATATTCTTGTAGGGGAAAAAATTAGCTCTTTGAATTCAAAGATCAAAGAATTAAAAAATGAAAAATAATTGGGTAAGACATTATGATATTGCTATTATAAGTGTATTTATAACAGTTTTTGACATAATATTAGATAACGGAAATTTTAAATATGTGACAGTTTATTTGTGTGTGTATTCAGATTGTTTTCATATTAATCTTTTTATACAAAATTAAAACTACTTGTATAAGTTATGTACAAAATTGTGATATAAAGTTCTGATATTTCATATTCTTAAATCATTTTTCTTAAGTCATTATAAAAAAATAATTAATAAAAAAATAATTAATAAAAAAATAATAATAAATAATTTTTTATTAACGAGATTATAAAATATCCAAATTTAAAAAATTAAATCGGTAAACAATGTGTTTAATTTAATTTAATAATAATCAATTACGAATTAAAAATCTATTAATTTTTAACATCAGGAAAATGAAAGATTGTTAAGTTTTAAAAATTCCTTGGCAAGGTAGAAACTTTATAAATTTTATAACTTTATTAAATTTTATATTTTTTCTGAGTATTTACACAAGCTTGCGCTTAATTCAATAGATTTACAATGGATTTGTTAACCTCTTTGGCGTTAAGCTTTTATAACGTCCGATGTGTGCTGCTTTTACTGTACCTCTTGACATTTCGATGATATTATGTGACGTCATCGTGCAAAGACTTCGGTGCATTCTAGTGGAAACTTTTACTATTGCCACCCGCATCGACTTTGATGTTGTTTCATGTTTTTCTTACCCTTCATAGTTGCAAGTGTATATGTTGTAATGTTGACTTAGATTATATGCTCTTATATTAATTATTGGTCACTTACAAAGTTGTTATTATAACAAAAAATTGTTATTGCAAAACTTGTCACATTTATGTTACAATAACAAATGACCTTCTACAGAAGGTCATAAACTTTTAAGCGGAAGTATCCTTCTAGAATAAAACAACTAATGAAAATTTTATTGACAGCAAAAGAGAGAGAGAGGAAGAGAAGACAAATTTTTTAAATAATAAAAATTCTATGAAACAATTTTCATTGATAGTTTTTTATGAGGCAATATAGATAATTTTATTGTTTCGTTTTATAAATAAATAATATTTTCTTTTTAATTCTATTATATATCGTAATCTTTTTTTAAAGCCAATAGTTAATTCCGAACTTAAAACAACCACGATTGTGCCCTCAACTACGTCGACCACGCACAAACCGTTTTCCATGGAGCAACCCTTGTATCGGCTGGACGGAAGCAATGGACAAGCTTGCATTCTTCTTCAAGTAGATGCACTTATTACTGTCAAGTATAAGACAAAACTCGGCGAAGATCAAGTAAGAATTACATATTATTAAATTATAAATTAAATTTCGAAAGAAAAAGGAAATGTTTGATTATTGAGAACAAGAATATAAGTAATTGTATAATTGATATTTATTTCCAGGAAGCGGATATCTACGTACCTGACGATGCAACTGTGACCGGAAATTGCGATAATGAAAACACAGTGACAATGTCATTAAAATGGAAAGCCTTTGTACTATCTTGGAGTTTCGCTAAGGTAATCTTTTACACATAATATCACATTTATTTTCACAGCTGTGTTGAGAGATAATTTTTTGGGTCAAGGAACAATTATACAAAGGATAAATTAAGGGAATTACCAGACGCAGTGCAGCTGCTTTTTGCGAAAATCGATAAGTGACCCTTTCATCAAGATATAGTTCATTTCATTTCCACTTTCATATCATTGATTGCGTGCTATCACGATATTCCACCTCAAATTATGCTTCGATTCGAGTAACATGCAGGATAAAAATAGTCGAAATTTAGTAAAAGTTACATTTCTCGCTTTCTATCTTTCTTCTTTCCTTTTTTCTTTCTCTTTTTCTTTCTTTCTCTTAAAAAAAAGAACGTAGATATTGAATAAATATATAAAAATATAATATAAAACGTTAGTTATGTAGCAAAGTATTTAAGAATATCATATGTCATATTATACTGTCTTTGATCTTCTAGTAATCTTAATTTTTGTATAAATTAAAGGATAATCGATTTCGTAAATTTTTTTATATTGAACGAGACAAATGATTTTACTTTCCAGACACCCGGTGGTGAACGTTGGTATGTCGAGAAAATCGAACTGACCTATAATTCCAGTGACAAACACTTCGAACACATTGCTCAGCCAAGTAAGCGTAGCAAAATTATTGGTTTTTTCATAGTTTTGCTATTTCGTGCGAATGTTTTATAAAATGCAATAGTATGAAATCGCGTACGTTTTACTTATTTTTAATAACAAAACTCAAATTGTTTTTTATTAAAAATTTATACTGAATATATTACAATTAATTAACAGAAAGGCTCAAATAACTTAAATTAAAAGATAAAAATAACAAGGATACGAGCCGAGCTAGATGTTTAATACTAAATTAATATAAACAATTAGATGTAATTTCAAATACAGACGTTTCGTTAACCCCTGTTGGGTCATTCTCAATATTTAATTTTTTGTATATAAAAAATAATATACATCGCTCCTGTTTTCTAAAAAATAATTTGATTCAACTGTGCAGAATAGAACACAAATACTTTCCAGTTTATTTTATTACTAATTTGTGATCCTTTTTATTTCAAAAGTGCACATTCGAATTTACCACATTTTAAATATTGACGATGCTCAAATTCGGATCGATATAATAATAAACAATTAGTTTGATTTATTTTTAAGATAATGAAAATTTTTAAGTATGGATTGATTACAATATAATGTACAAGTATTATCTTTTTCTAATTAATATTATTTTTATAATCTACGCTGTTCAATTTTGTAATAGGAGCACTGAAATTTTATAAATTATTTAACATTGAGAATGACTCAAATTGGTCTGTATTAAAAAAAAATATATATATATATATATATTTTTTATATATATTGTATGTATTATTTATATTAGTTTAGCATTAAACATCTAGCTTGACTCGTAGCTCTATTGTTTTTATTTTTTAATTTGAATATATTACATTATTGAATAGATTGAAAATATATTATGTTACTTTGAATAAATTATTGCTTTTATCGTAAAAAACTGCTTTTATCATAAAAAAGATTAAAAAATTACTAAGGATAATATTTGACATATATTTGCGAGAAGAATTGAGTAATATATTGTTAATTATAAATATTAAATTCACTATTTTATTGATATTTTAGATAAGACTATTCGATTAAGTACTGGCCAGAAACACAGCTCCATGCTATTTCCTACACCAGTTGGAAAATCGTACGCTTGTTCCGAAGAAACCGAGATTCCGCTCACCGACGGCAAAAATCATGCCAGCGTACTTTTGAGGTAACTCTAAAGTATTATTGAAGTAATCTTACAGACAAAAATGATATTTTAAGTTTATACAGTGAATCAGACACAAAATTTCAATTTAGCCGAAGTAAATTTAATTTTATCTCATATTTCCTTTACAGAAATCTAATACTGAAAGACAATAATTAATTACTTATTTTAAGTATTAAAAACATCATTCAATTTCTTTAGTACCTCAAATAAGTAATTAATTACTACCTTTCAGCAATATAAATTGGCTAATATTAAATTGGTCAATATTATAATAGATTTCTGTAAGTGTTGAAATGAAACTAAATGTAAATTGATATGACAGTCAAATCAATATCGAAAGTAATCTTCTTATCATAACATTTATCAAAATCGATTAGCCCATTTTGTCTAAATATAAAATTTCCTCACTAGTTAATATTATGTGCTGCTAAGTATATAATATAAGTAATATATTATTGTGCATTGAACAAATTTTCATTCCTGTTAGTAATTTGTATAATAATATTGTTATAAAAAGAGAATTCTTTAAATATTAAAAAAAGATTAATAGTCGATAAGAGCTCAGACAAAAGTCAATGCACAATTACAAATATTTATTTATATTTTAGAAATATTTTTAGTTTTTTTAATGCAAATTTAAATAATGATACGAACTTAATACTAACTGATAGCAGGATTTAGTACCTCATGTTGCAAGTTTATAGTAGTATATGAGATTTTTCAAGTCACAAAATTAAATCATTTCAATGTAATTACATTTCAAAAATTTAATATAGATATTGATCAATGTAGATAGACAAGAGCAATAAAAGAAATAGTGATCACTTGACAAATAGACTATTAACAGGAATCGATAATTAATTAGTGAACATTAACAAAAAAGTTCATTTATTTTACACAATTAACAATTATATGCAAAGAAGATTGACAAAGACACAATGAGATGCGCCGTGATGACGTATAATGTCTATGCGTGTCAAAGATAAAAAAGTGATCGATAATTGCGATGTGACAAGATGAAATCAAATATTCAGAAATTTAGACTGATAGAAACAATAAATAAACTAAATGAAAAGGATTTACAGGATCAATACTATTGAGAGAAGCATCAATACCATTGAAACTTTTGCATGGGCGGCTTTGTATGGGGTCTTATCGGCTATTAATCTTTTCTTAATTTGATCTATTCTCAAAACCTATAGAAAAATATTATTATCATCAATATTGTTATAAAAATGGAACATTTCAGAGACATGAAGCTGCAACCATTCAAGTTCAAAAACAACGAATTTGCTGCCGAGTTTTCGTGCACCTCCCTAAGCGCGCGGGCCAGCAGAGATGAGACTGCGCCAGTTGCAGTCGGTTCCACGTTGGCTGCTGCGGTTCTCCTGACGATTACCGGCTATGCGGCCTACCGATACTTCAAGGTGAAGAAGGTTAAATACGACACGATGGAATAAGTAACATCCGGAGATCCCACTGTCACACCGATGCCAAAAAAATACGTATCGCCAAAAATCGACGCCGTTCGCGAGCGACACGTAGTTTTTCCCAACACACGCTAGTCATTCGGAAAAAGGTTTGTTTTTTTCCGAAATTTTATCTTTCGGATATTTCTTTTTTATTTGTAGACTTGAACATAACACATATATCAACGTTTCTTGTAATTATCACGGAATCAGCGATTCTTTGAAAATGAATCCATTAATAAAATCCATTAATTAAATTGGAGTCCAGCTCAGAGCTGGCTCCGTGAAACAGGATGCGCTATCGCGCAAGAAATCTTTTAGGTATATCCGAGTACATATCCAGGATATCCTATTATAAACATTAAAGAATATTTTAAATTACTTTTTTGATAAAAAAATAACAGTTGCACTATACTATAACAGTTGCAATACAACAGTTGCTATATACTTAATTTTTATTAATTAGCATTGAGGTTTATTCTATTGTCATTAAAAAAATTGTTATTACCTAATTTGCTTAAGTAATTATATTTAAAAATTAATTTTTTGAAGAAAATCTTTGTTTTACATTTTTTTTATAGATTATTCATCTTTATAATTAGAAAAATGTCTTGATGTTTATAACGTTCACAACATTTACCGATTTTATAATTGAAACAATCGCATATTAATGCATAATATACACACATGAAATTAGATATTACCGATTCATACAGTAAGTATTATAAAAGTGTCAAATCGTAAAAAACAAGATGATAATGGAATTTCATTGCTAATATATGCGCAACATATTAATCGCATCGAATGTCAACATCATGTTTTTGAGATTTAAAGAAATGACATTCACAATCGCGAACTCGGATGGTTGTATCAATTAGGCTTTCCAACTTGTAGATATTGATCTGCATATCATCATATTTGCATGAGCACTGAAAAAAAATACTTAAAAATTTTGTCAGTCATGTACATATTTTATTATTACAATAATTTTATTGATTACAAGTAATTCAAATTTTGCATAATTTTTTAGAATGCCCATAAACATATATTTTAATGTTCTGCGAAATACTTACAATATACGATTAAGATAATTAAATTGTTTCTCTCGGCGTAACTCTTACAGTATAATGTATCTTTATCCTTTGCGAATATTATTATAGGTATATAATAGAAACTATATACATATAATAATAACAAATATAGTATAGAGAGATAATAATATTAACTTGGATTAATTCATATAAAGAAATTGAAATAAGACTTCGACATCTCGGAGATGTAAGGTGGTCCTTTTCGGCAGCTAACGTTGTTAGATAGCGGGTATACCTAGATTACCATTAATGAGAGTGTATTAGAAATGTTAATACACTTCAATGTGACGCCTTAATTATCTTGTACATAGCAGTCCATAATTTACAGATTCTTTCCCATTTTTTACACTAATTGTAATCTATTTAATTATATTTTACTCTCTATAATGTAGTCTCGTAAATTACCAATGTGCGAGTTTAAGTCTAACAATAAGATATTTAATATGTAAATATAAAATATAATTAATTTATTATTTTTTTGTTGCTGTTTATGTCTTAAATGAAAATGGATTGTGATCCAAATTAATTTACAAGTTAATCATAAATATTACTCGCTTGACTTTACATAATACAAAGTAAGAAATTGTGTGTGTGTGTGTGTGTGTGTGTGTGTGTGTGTGTGTGTGTGTGTGTATGATATACACAAAATTGGGAAGTAACATCGTTACCGTTATAGTTACTTTTTTAATAACAACAATTTTTTTTTCTTTATTTTTTTTTAGTAACAGTATGGTAAAATGCACTTACATTTGTTGGGTAACGATTTGTTTGGATAACGAATATAATCATTATTTTGTATATTTATAAATTACATATATCACGGAAATACATAAACAAGTTCCTTTTTAAAAAAAAATGTAATATATATGGAAATACATAAACAAGTTCTTTTTTTAAAAAAATGTTATGTTCAAATGTTATGTTCGACCACGTTGCAATTAATTAACTACAACCACTATAGATCTCATGTTGAACTAGTTAATTAGTGACATACCCAATTGGATAAAAAGGTCATTTTATAAATATAACATTTTATAAATATAACATATTTTACAAATAAAAAGTAACTGTAACGGTTATTTTTTAAAAGTAACTTTCCCGATTCTATACATACATATGTGAGTATATGTATACATATACTCGCTACATATGTTTATCAAATCTTCTTCGGAATATTTATATAAATATGTCAATTTAAGAAATATAATAATAAACTTTGTAATACGAAGATACGCCATCAAAATATTTCTATTTGATTTACAATTTTATCGGCGCATGTGCGCACGAATTCATACAATATGTTACATATGTAAATATATGTAACTTTGAAGCTATGATTATGTATTATGAGTGAAACGTTTACTTTATACGAAAACAATTTAAAAATTATTTTTATTCATACACAAAATCTTGTTTTGATCTCTTCTCACAGAAGTTTTCTTATTTCAATATTCTATATTTTACAGTAAATTTTTTCTAACAATTTGTAAAATTTCGTAAATCTGTAATCTTAGAAATCTACGGATAATTTATTTCGGTGATATCCTGGCGTATATAAAATTCAAAACTACTGTAACTTTATGTATTTATTTAAATTACGATATTATGTCGTTATTATATTGTGAGGTTTTATCACTTATGAAATATATGGAAGATGATAAAGGACAGTTAATTTATACGTTGAAAATAGCTGATCGCTGGCGACGGCGTGCGATAAATAATATAATTATTAGCGAATTAACGTACCTAAGTGTAAGATGTATGCGTTCGCGCATGCATTAAAAATTATACATATTTACGGGCGAACATATATATATATATCGTATAGATATATATATATATATAAAGAAAAACTTATCAATATATGCATAACATATAAACCTCTGTCTTCCAAGTGCATATTAAAGTTACTTCGTATGTAAATATATTACGAATATCGTATGTTGTATTTCCAAGATTTGTCAATCGTCGATTCGTAAGTGTGGCCGGCAGCATTGATTGTGCGAGTATCGTGACGATTTACAGGATTTAAAAAAAAAGATTAAAATATCAATAGACGATCTTTAATCTATTCTTCAATAAGTACTTTGAGTAAATGCGAATAAACATGCATTTTTTAAAATTAAAAGCAATATATATGGTAAATCTAGACTAGGTAAATTCGCTTTTGAAGCAAACACGTTGCCTGTCGTATAAAAAATATGCTACACAATTAAGTTTATTACATTTTCTGGAATTTCTACCATCTCTTCTTATAATTACAAAACAAACAAAAACTAGTCTCTGAACCAAAAGAATTGGAAAGATCGAATGGACATCATGCGTGCTCGCGGTATCGTGATATTACAACACGAGCAAGGTCTAGATATAATTATAAAAATGTATTTTTGTGCTACAGTCAATCTTATACCATAGATATTAACGAATAGTAGATTAAGGAAGTTAGCGGCGCGATTTAGCGGCTTATGTCTCAGTAATATAAATTAATGAGCAGAACATTCGGAAGATCTCTTAACGATTTTCGCATTTCTCTTTTTTTGTGAAACAATGGGAAATAAGAGCAATGCGTAGTGACTTAAATTGCTGAATCGCAACGTTTTTACGGTGGAATGACGTCAAATTATGAATCATATCGCTTGACCTATAGCAGCAGTTAAATCTTGTAACAATTATTATAATGCATTACCGCGAAGATCGCGAGAACAGGGAGATGGATTCCAGTTTCACGTATCATAGTGTATCATAAGTCTATTAAAATTGTATCATATTGATAAAATAAAGGCTGTTATACAAGTTCACTCAATCATGCATTGTATGTACACATTCACAATCATTTATATTAAAATTTTACCAACTATGACGCTCTCGCAGTTTGAGAAAAATGACACATTATTTTTGCAACTACTATTGCGTTTTTGGAGAAACCAGAAAGATATAATCAACTATTTGAAAATAATTATTTTTTAAATAATTACTTTGATTAATTATTTCTTGTTCATTTCATATAATTCTGTAATATTTACGAAAATGGTTATCAATGAGAAAAATTAAAAAAAAAAAAAAGACAGTATAATATTTAATGTTGGAAAAGCAAAATATTTACACACCTCATATAATTGCGTTATATTTTTATTTTTACATGGGCATTACGCCTTTTGAAAGCAGATGTCTATTTGGTGTTCGCCGAGCGAAGGGTCGGAGATATAATAATCTTGCGTCGTGGAAGGGCGTGAAAAGTACAGTCAAGCAGGCTTATGCTAGCCGTGGGGAGTCCTAGCACGGCTCCCTTTGCGCAATGCGACGCACCGTCGTCAACGGCTCATTGTTGCAATGTCCATTGAAATCTCTCATAACAATAGCGAGCGACAAGATGATCGTATTGTCGCCTGCGAGCGCATCCAGTACCTTTTACGCTCTATACTTGCGACCGGAGAAATCGCTGCTCCTCTCAACAAGGATTACTTCTTGTACGGATTATAGCTGTGCGTGACGCACGAATTATTCCGCCAATTTAATATCTAATCAAACGAGTCAGAAAAACTCTCGAGAAAATGCGATCGGACAGCACGAAAAGCGTATTATATACATTTTTTTGTACAATTTATAAATAATAATAGTAACAAGCATTACTGGCGAAAAATAAGAAGAAAGAAACCGTAGGAAAAGAATTGATACTGATATTTGCGACTCAGTCGCGTCTGTAATTGGGCTGACGCACACCTAATTAGCAATTATCATGGCACAATTTCGTTTAATTGGCGAGAAATTTATTCTTTACGCATTGGACGATAACACGACGGCGGTGACCGGGATAATTGAACGTAATTGGCCGCGTTTGATGACAGATGTACCGCTGGATCCGATAGGGATGGTTCGCGCGCGAAGAGCGGAGAACGGCAGAAGAGCTAAAGGGAGGAAGAGGGAAGCACAGTGTGCGGCGACGGGGTACGGAGACGGCCTATAATTTATAAACTAGGGGCTGTTTTGGGGTAATTGCAGATAACGACGGGGCGGTCCGGATAACAAGCCGACATGGGAGTCACTGGACACCAGTGCCACTCCACCATCCGCGTGTAACACCATAACCTTAGCGTCGTTATGTACGGTAATCCCTGCTCTATATGTGTAGTATAGTTTGCAACCCTGTCCAAGCGTAAGTTATGTCGCGCGTGATATCTCACCGCAGGGGGTTGAGTTAATAAACGACCGTGGTTGCAGCGAATCGCCCACCACCGCCGCCTTTCGTCCTTCGAACTCGTTAGCTCGAAGTGTCAAGCGCGATGTGATCATTTAGACCACATAGACGATTCGTCCTTTTCCTACTAACTTTTAAATAACAAAATATATTTTTTGATATTTTATTTTTAGATACTTGTAAAATAATTAAATTAACTGTGCGCAACTGTGATGGTTAATTTAATTGGTTGATTTTAGGTCAGAAAAGTATTGCGATATATAATCTAAATTAATTTAATTTGACAATTTTATGATACAATTAGTTATATTACATTATTTAATTATTATGTATAACAATGTATGCAGAAATAAGTCCCATATTTTTATCAGAGACTATGTCACATGTTGTTGAGCAACAAAAAGCATGCCTATTCTGCCGGTACGGACTCACAGAGAATTTATTTAGGTGAACACAATAATGCCCGGGTTGCCTGAAGAGAGATTTCTTGTGAAGAAATTGATAGATTGGGATCTGCATATTTTGACAGGTTTGTAGTTCTAATAGGCTTTGGGTATACACGCATTAAGAAATATTAATGATTAAATAAATATTATTTTAAATCGTATTATATACATGAAACAACCTGACTTTATTTTTAACTTTGTGTTTATTTTTGTCACGTTTTTATCTTAATAGAAATATCTTTGAATATAATGTTGATTGATTAATATATTTACATATTGCGTAAAGATCAATAAATCAACATGGAATGTTAATTCAATATTTTTATAAATAAGCAGAAGCTATGTCTTTAGATGACATTTATTTGACAAAAATTTAACAATGATGTTTTATAAATTTTACATTTTTCACAAATAAAATTTGCAGAATTTTATACATTATCATTATTATTAATTTTATACCATTATCTTCCACAAAAAATTAACTTTACAAAAACATAGATTTATAAATTATTTTACTCCTCCCCTCTCTCTTCCCCCTCCCTCCCTCCCTCCTCTCCACTTCTCTCTTCTCTCTTTCTCTTCCCCTCCCCTCTCTCACTCATTTGTGGCAATTATGAAATTAGATTTTTCGCAGATGATGCACTAATACAATAGCTATTCAAGCCAAAAAATAATATGCATATAATGCAGATGCATATTAAGATAATAAAAAATTGAGGAATGGTTGAAAAATAATAAACTGCTAATTAAATGTTAATAAAATCAAAGTTATGCTAGTTAGAGGTATTAGGAAAAAAAAGGAACGGAAAGCAATATGAAAATAAAACTAGAAAACATTATAATTAGAAGTGATTAGTGAAATTAAATACTTAGATTTCATTATAGAAAGAAATCTGAATTTTACAGCACATATAATTATCTAGGCAAAAAAATAGGATCGAAATTGGAACATTTTACCAAATTAGTATGAATTTTACATCATATATGTGTTGTATATAAAGCGATAATTATCCCTTATTCAAATATTGTTTGTCTATATTACTGAGTTTAAGTGATTATAATGTACAGTATTGACAAAAATTATAAAATAAAGGGATGAGAATTATATTATGGTGCAATTAAAAGACAAGAATTGAAAACATTGAGGCATTGCAATTTATGTCAATTAAGGAAAAAATTGAATGTAATGTATTTTGATACATAAAATGAGAAATGGAAACTGCTTGGATTATTTAAAAAAATAAGATAGTGCAAGTAAGAAAGGAGAAAGGAGTACAAATAAGAGGATAATATATATTAATATATATTAATAGATGTACAACTAGAGAATATTATTATATGATGGGTTTAAAATGTACAATAATAATTATTTCATTAAATGAAATAAGAAAAGAAAAAAGATTAAAAAACTTTACGAGAGTGTTAGTGCCATATATTAAAAGTAGAGAGGGATACTGCAATGTGAACGTAAGTCTGGCAATTTAAATAATTCATTGTATTAGATGTATGTTATATGATTGTATACACAATGCAGCTATTAGAGCTAATAAAGATCAATCAATCAATCAATCTCCCTCTTTCTCTCTCTCTCTCTCTCTCTCTCTCTCTCTCTCTCTCTCCTTCCTCCCCTTTTCTTTCTTGTACCTTTCTTTTTTCCTTTTTTTCTTCTTTTTAATTTTCTTTATTCAATAATTTAAACAAACTCCTAATTTATTATAATTTAATTTATGCAATAGTTTAAAAATATAATTTTTCTCTACTTTATTGCACAACTTGTTGTCGATGAGAAAAAAACGTCAACGTGTGGCTTGCACTTTCAGTGCGCTATAATCAGCTTCGCACGTGGAGGAGATCCTTCCTGGAGACGCTATAAATACATCTCCTAGATGTATGACGCGATGATTCTTTAGTTCCCACAGCACGAACGAGCAACTCGGTGTAACCAACGTCTTGATAAGCCGATAAAAGGCAACGCGGCCTTGACGGGTCTGCATGGTCAGCTCGAAGAATCGTCGTAGGCAGCATTTCGTCTTCGTCTTCGTGAAAACGTCATCTTCATATGCGTGTAACGTGAAAGAATTAGCCGACTAATAATCGGCATCATTTGCCACGCGCGGATTAGAAAAATTCGCCGAAGCATCATTCTAGAACACACACTTCAGCTTTTTGCCTATATTATAACATTTAACAAAATTAAAGACATTAATAGAACAGTTATAAAATGTTATATTACATAAAATATATGTATAAAAGATCTCTAGTATAGAAATTTGATACGATAAAAATTTTATGTTTCGTAATTTTTTTGACATTTTCTTTTTAATGATAGAAAATAATAGTAATAGTAATATGTAAATTATATAATTGTAATGAAAAGTAGTTATTAAATGTAATACACATAAATTTTCTTACAGAATTTTAATTAATACATTTGTATTAAATATTTCCTTTTTTATACATAGAAAGGATTGAGAGAAAATGTGGTAACTCTTATTTAATAAATCTCGATTGCGAGGCCGAAGCAATTTCATCGTTTGAAAACCACCCTCTAACAAAGAATATGACGACACAGACACGTAAACGGGAGATTTTCGTGGGGTTGACGCGCACATTCAGTACCTATGTATGTAGTGGTTGCCTATTGGGGTGCTCCAGGATGACAATGATGTAACGCGAAACCTGCAAAACTTTTCTCACCCCCCTTTTTCTGTCCGCCATAAACGTAAATTCAGAGCTTTATTCGCTCGTATTAACATTGCATTTTTATTTCATGTGTTTCAATTCAGTAAAGAGTATTAAATTTCAATGCTTGTAGTATAAAATGTTACGTTCCTCGATAAATTTCCTCAATAAATTGTAATAACAATAAAATGTACGATGAATTTTATAATTTACAATATGAATTCTATACTAAAAGATATTTATTTCTTATTTAAATATATTTTCAATAAAAATTAATAGCAAATAAATTTGATGATCTTGGGTGATTACTAACAAACATAAATCTAAAAAAAAAAAGATAAATATGATTTTTAAATTAAATAAAATGAGGAATTACTAGAATTAATTTATAATTTCGCATTACTTCTAGAACTTAAAAAATCCTTTCAATTATTGAATAAATGAATCAAAAGTGTATGTACATTTACATACACGTGTACGAACCATTTGGTCGAATAGCGTTGCGAATAGGGATATCTCAGCTGAAGAGGAATAGAAAGGTGTCGTCGGAGGTGACAAGAGTAGGACGGTAACACGGGATAGAAAAGGGGCGTTCATAATAATGTCTAAGGGTAGGGGGAGGGGACTAACAGCGTTCGTGTTCAGATGCTCTTTTCAAGAGTACGAACCCTCCTCGACGCATTCAAGTGTCCGTTGCTTTGTAATGCCTCTTAATACCGCTTCGCTGTCGTTATTAAGGATCCGGAACATATTGTCGATACAACAGCGACGACACCACATTATGGCGTCAAGCCCTTTATTGAGTATACACTGTGGGAGTGTGGACGCATCGTAGGAAATGCGGAATGAATTTTTCAGCGGAAGTTGAGAAAATGAAGCAGCATAGTCACGATGGAATTTTTAAAGAAAATCGTTGAAAAAGATTAGTTCTCGTTCTTTGCAAAATTGTTCTTTGTATCTAATTATTTAAAGAAAACATAGCCAAGAAAGGTAGCTAATGTTATTTTTAAACTCAATATTAGGATTAATTTTGCATATAACTACCTCTTCGTATTTTAATACATAATGAAAATAAAATTATTTTGAAATATTTATTCTCTGATAGTGTATAGCTATCTCTATTTAATAATTCTATTCAATGAAAGATAAAAATATCTTTGATATCTATTACTATATGTTTCGTGAAATATTCTGGAAGGATTCTCCAAATTTTTCCAGTAAGTGAAAGAAGAGTACAAGAGAGATTTTAGGTTCTTTTATAGAAAATTCGGTCTCGCGACTTCTCTAATTTCTGATCCAACAAGAGAGATCTCCGAGGGTCGATTTAATAGAAAAGTACCTTGTTCCGCGTTTTGTCGGAATCCGTGATACCTTTCTTTTTTTTATTATCGTCGAATTACGTAAAGTGATTGCGAGAACCTCCCTTGCAGGCACTGCAACGTTTCGCGACGATTCGAGCGTCGCGATGTACCTGCAGATAAATCGTGCGAGTTAGCGTAAGACGATCCAGCGCGCGAAACTATGTCCAGCTTTTTTTCCCACAAAACTCACCTGACACAGGTTCCACTGATAAAGAAACGTAGAAAGTGCGAAGTAGCACATTAAGAAGAGTCTCGTATGAGGAATTGTTCGCGATGTCTCAAAGAATTTGCGATTATAATATAATATAATATTCAAAATAAATAAAGAGTTATTGATTTTTACTGATTTATAATGAAAATCTTAAAAATCTGTAATTAACACTTTTAAATATATATATATATATTACACATATCTATATTTTTTATTTATATATATATATATATATGTATATTAATGCTAACTATAAAAACACTTATAATAATTAAATTTCTGGAATGTCAAAATTACACTTGTTTATAAAAATTTTATTAATGTAAATTAATGTAAATTATGAATATTCTTCGTTAATTATCAGAGACTTTAATAATTGCATAATAATTAAATTATCTTACAATTGATCAAGATAAGCAATTTTGTTTCTGTCTCTTTTCGCACATGTAACACGTCGTAAAAGATCTCGCCATGGCGTCTATTAGCTGACGTGGCATCAAGCCTTAATAAGCGTCATAACTCACAAGCAAGTTTCAGTCCTCAACAAATCTATCAGAGATCGTCACAATGAGCGTAACATCTATGTCTTCCTACCCTTCTCTATTCTCTTAAGGGTTACGCCATTATGCTTCTCCGAGCATGTCACGTTTCTTCCCTCATGCACCGATAATAATTAGCCACAACAATAAATCTCCGCACCGTGGAGCAGTCCACGTTATTAAACATGGAGTCCCTCGTTGCTTGTCGTTTTCTACAAAACCAGAATACGTCGTTATTTATTACAAAGAGAATATACGGGTTTACGGGCAGATCTCTCACCTTCACGCTCTAGTGAAACCTGTAAAAAAAAAAAAGATAACATGGAGAGCGTTCTTGATTGGCTTATCGATGTCGGCTGTTACAGAGGTAAACATTTTTTTAAATTCTTTTTTAACGCCAAAACAAAAATAGTTTTCAAGCAGTTGTAGTACAGTATTTTATTTTCACATTTTTTAACGAAATTGATCTTAAATAATTGACGTAGTCAAGTTTTTAATTCGTTGTTTTTATATACAATTGACGAGCAATTTCAAACGTTTTAATATTGCAACAATCCGTTCGTTAAGTACTCTTGTAACAACAATTAAATACTGTAAATGATTTTTAAAAATATCTGTGAGTATAAAGTAAAATTTTCCAGTTGATCGATCTTTGACATGAGACTTGCGTCGTAGACATACCAAGCGTATGCAGTTGCATAGGCGTGCGTAATGTACTGCAATATGATCCTTCATGTGTGTCGTCCGGTTCATCGTTATGTGATTTATGATTTTTAAATTCTTATTTGATCTTCATTTTACGCTGAGATTGAATAATAATTTCTCGTAAATGTACTAAATTAAATTAAATTTAAATTAAGTCATAAGTAAAAAAATTTTGTAACATTTCAATATTTTTTAAATTATTTAATAATAAATTAAGTCGTGATATTATAAAAAATTGTAATGTTAAAAATTTGTCGCTTCACGTATAATACATTATTTTGCTGCGTGTGTATTTTACGAGAATTTTTTCTCGCTTTGTAGCCTATTGCTCCACGTTGTATTTGTATTTTTTCTAAGTTGCTGCACCTTTAATTTGGAAACACGTGGACCGTATGGAACATTTCCTAAGAGAATATAAGGATATGCATACAAACAATTACAGGAGGGATGATGACAGTACGTCGTTCGCATGCTACCCTCAAATCACGAAGCGCATCTAACTAGCCGTGTAATCGACAATTTCGACCTATTACGACACCCTGGGGCGTAATGCAGGCCTTAATAAAGTATAGACCTTATGCTCTTATACGAAGTGATAATAATTGTTATTAAATATGACTTAACTAATTTAAATCTTTCAAATTAAATCATTGGATTATTAAATCGATAGTTAGTAACTTAAAAATTTTATAACAAGAAATTTGATATTTTATATAATTAACAACTTTCAGTACAAAGCTTTAAACTTGATAAGTTATTCTTGTTTCATGAATAATGAAGCTAGCACATGAATAATTTTTGTTATGTATCACACGGCGAAGGAAAGCTATCGCATCTCTGGATCTACGAGCCGACCCGTCGTGGTGAATCGCGGCATAAAGTGGCCAGTGACACATAAAGAGCATATTTTCGGGTATTAGGCCGAGGACCCTTGTGGATCCCATGAATGGCTACCTGTGTTCACGCCTGTTCGCGCGCCGTTCACTCGGACAGGACAAAAATCTCTCGCGCCGATCTACGTCAAGCAGTGGTACTAATGGGAAAATAACCGACAGATTACGTCCCCTAATCCGCTCATCGATGCGATCGCATTGGCGAGAAGGGGATGAGAGTTCACGCATTTTGTTCTCGTTCATTTTTCAGATCACGCGTAGATCGCGGCGACAGGAACATCTCATGCGTTAAACTGTCTTATCGAGCTCGACCAGTTCGAAAATTGTCAAAAACAGTTTAGGCATTTTTTAAAAGCATAGTTTGGGTCATAAATGATTACTAAATCTACAATCGTCTACCAAGTAAAGCGACATTGAATTATGCTGTCCATCCACTTGTGTGTATATATACTTATTTCCGTTCGGACAATCCGAGACGTCGCTCTCTCGTCTTCTCAGGTGTGCATCGAGAATGTCGACTGCTAAAAATAAATCCGGTCGCACGCAATACATCGCGCACCGATTGTCAGTGAGCGAGTCCGGGTGACAGAGTCGAGCAGAGTAACGTGTAACGTGTGCACGAAGATAGCCGCTATCTCTCGGCCGGAGGCGGTGTCCGATGTCCGGCCACCAACACGCGGTGCCGTCGTTGCGAACGAGCTCCTTTCGTCACCTCTCGACCTGGCTTATTGTTCGACGATATTAATTTTAACGGCACGTAGATACGCCGGACGATGACACCGCGAGAACACGAGACGCACCTGCGATGCGGCGTCGTCATAGAATTGCTCGAGTTAAAACCGAGAGCCTTTAAATTTCTCCGCTTTTCCCCGGGAAATTTTAACTTTGTAGATGACGTAACGTACGTATAATTTGACGTTGCTTTATGTATAACGTGTCTCATTAAATTTATATTTTATTATCAATTTTAGTTAATTGTGTAAATTAATTTAATCTAAATTATCTGTCGAAGTTGTTTATTCGTATCGTTTACATATATATATTGGGTCATTTAAAAAGTATCCGCGGTTTTTTCATTTAAAAATTGAATAAAAAACCGCGGATACTTTTTAAATGACTTAATATATATATAATTTTTAGCTTCATTAATTGAAGTTAAAATGATGACAAGATTTTGCAACTCAAAAAAAAGTCAAATATCTTGACTATTGACGAACAAAAAAGTATGGAAAATCGAGTGAGTTACTCGTTTGTAAATGCCATTGTGGAATACTGTTTCACATCGCTGTTCTATGGAAAGTTTATGCATCTCGTACCCTCCTCCCCCTCGCCGGTGTCCTTTGCGCGCGATTTCATGGCACTTGCGAATCCGTCATTACAAACGGCTCGCCGGCTCTTTATCGCCACGTCGCTTTACGTGAAACCGTAGATTCATCCACGACTGCGAGAGAACGACCCGGCATGACCCGGAACAAACAGCGGAAGCAAAGCGGAAGATAAACGAGGATGCGTTGAAATCTACGAGAGAGGAAGAGAAAGGGAGGAGGAGAGAGAAACAAAGAGACAGAGAAAGGAGCAGAGAGAGAGAGAGAGAGAGAGAGAGAGAGAGAGAGAATGCCGGCGCCAGTTTAATTTATCTGGATTTACGGTGCTGAAGATGCCTCGCCGTCTGTGCCCGACTAGAGGAGGAGGATTGCGAGAGTGGTGGGCGAGGGAAGGGGGAGAGGATTTTGCACAGAGCCATTTTGGAATGCAATTAAACGCAGTACAGTGAAACACGATGCCGCCGCCGCCGCCGCCGTCGCCGCCGCTACCGCCGCCGCCGCCGCCACCGCCGCTGTTGCTGCTGCTGCTGCTGCTGCTACTGCTGCTATTGCTTCCCTTCTCCGCAACCCCCTTCGCTTTCCTCCCTTGCTCCTCCTCCCGCATAGTACCTGCCGGTGCTCTTTGGCTCGTACTCGAATGCCTTGATGTGCCCAGATACAACAAACAGGGTGCTTTCCGAACGGACGAGTTCTGACAAGGCGCAAAGTGAATTCACGCCTCGTCTAGGCGAAATGCGTTTCATTGCTTCAAAGCACTTTCATCGTATACCAAGCAGATTTAATTCGAGAATTACTTCGTCGGAGTACTTCCTATCGTACTGTCGTACTGACACTAAATACGCTTATGACAAATAAATACTTGTTTTACAACTTTTGTGAGCAGCGTTATACATGCAAACGCACTTTATATTGAAAGAATCAGTTAATGCATAAAAAATTTTTATAGATTGCAAAATAAATTTATATGTAATAATTTATATGTAATTATATAAGACTAAAATTATAATATAAGTTTGTATAATATATTAAATCAGACTTATTAAAAAAGTAGACATAATAATTATATGTAACGCTTATAAATATATTAAAATAAATAAATTTAAATTACAGATGTTGAAATAATTGATGATAGATTTAATAAGAGATGTTTTATATCTAAATCAACATAATTTCTAGTAAGTAGTATTATTTTAATTACATATAATATTTACATGTATATATTTCAGAGAAGAAAGCATTTTTCAGCTTAAACTTTCTTCTTTCTTTCTTCTTTTCAGCTTTCTTCGGAATTTAATAAATACAATCGAATTTACAACTTAAGTCAATTTATTTTTGAGGACCAATTGCCTGTAAACGATGTAGACACTCAAGCGAATATCGGATTGTCGAGGACGTCTTTAGATTTAACAGGAATGAAGGAGGGATGATGAAATCGGTTGTCCCCAGGTTCGTTTTGATAAGGAAGAGCATCATCCCTATCCCAAGGGTCGGGAACAGGAGGATGTACGAAGAGGGTGAGAGAGACAGAGAGGAGGAGAGAAAATGGCGGCCCAGAGGGAAATCCGACACCAAATCGAAGGAGACGCCATCGCAAAGCGCGGCGCCGCCCCTTTATCATTGGGTCTTGGCTTCGGCACGATGTCATCCTCGAATCTATAAGCTCGAGCGTAATCAAATCGGAATAATTTTCATAATTTTCCTTGCGCTTCATACGTCTAGAAATTCCTTTTCTTGATTGCAAAGTGATATTAATTAAAAGATTGTGTAGCTTAATTAATACTATTGTAACAAGTAGAACTTATTTAAAAAATAAATAGCGAATCCAAAATTAATTGCAAAATATAAAGAGAATTTTAAGCGTTACTGACGTATTGAATTAGTAACAAAATATTTCCCTTTTATAATTAAATTATCTCAGTTTTTATTTTGAATAAATTTGTTATTTAAAATCTGAGCATCTTTTACCGTTCCAAAATATGTTACGCTACATCGATCAACATACATGACAAATGGCAATTAGTTGAAAAAGGCGGAGCAGATTCAAAGGATTGGCAAGGCGTGCCGAGGAAAAACGTCTTCACTCATCTACTAGCGATGCATCGGTTCTCTTGATCTATACAACACCGCCAGACTTCCGACCACCAGATTTTCGTCACGTGACATTCTAAATTTATGTTGCTATTGCTTTTAATAAATCTTTTGATTAAATCAAATAAAAGCGATAACAAGACAAATTTAGGATGTCATAATATCAATATATTTTTGTGTGAGAAAAACAAAGAAGAGAGAGATTTATATTATTATATCTTATATATCTCTCTATAGTATGTATTTTAGAGGATATTTTAAGTTATAGTAAGCATAAATAAGCAATATTTAAACCAAAAGTAGAAGAAAAAGAATACAATTTCAAAATTATAATAACATGAAAACATGTATTTTACTTAGAATTAGCAAAAAATGGCTTTAATATAATATAATAAAATCAAATAATTTTCAAATATTTTATTACAGGTTCAATTAAATTATGCATAATAACGCGTGACGTAAGATTTCGTTTAATTTATGAAATGAAGATAAACGATTGTTACATGTGTACATAACGATAAACGATGTACGCGATCGTTAAATAAAAAATTCGTTTAAAATAATTATGATGCAGATAAATTATTTTTAAAAAATTTGATATGTTTACTAAATTATTTTTATTTGTATTTTAGAAGTAAAATATTTTACTTCTAAAACACCTAAGTACCATACGCGTATATATCATGTTCAACGACGAGTTCTTGAAAATATAATATATCTGACAACAGTTGATTCAATTAATTAAATCATGCATGCTATAAGAGGTGATGTAAGATTTCATTCAATTTATGGAATGGAGGTAAACGATCAAAATACATGTGTACAAGATACGCAACGATAAACGATATACGCGATGGTCGTGAATGAACGAAACCGATCCTTGGGCGTGTACGAGTTCGTATTCGGACCGATCTGCAGCTAAAGTTACGTTTGTCGTTGGATCATATTTGCAGAAATGTGTATCATAATACGACTCCAGAGATGAGCCGGCGACCTTCGCGAGGGGGTGGAAATCTTATCGTGAAAAGTAAACACTTTAAAAAAGTGATATCTGCCTTCTTCAATCGTCACATCAACTTTTCAATCTTCCGTCACATCGAAAGTCTGTCGATATTATTCCAAAATCTAAAACAAAAATTAATATAATAAATTACTGTAAGAAATGTACATTTTAACACGATGTAATAAATACACGATGTAAAACTCGACAATTGTTTTATATAATTTATTTACATTTCAATATATATTGTATTAAAATATATATATATTTTTTATTTTATTACAGAGATGCAAATTGTGCCGCAAAAATTGTAAAGTTATATCTTCAAGTTTTATGTATTATCATGCGTCTTATATCGAGCATTGCGTATTAAATTGTCCAAAATGTGACGCGTTTAAATAATTCATAAACAAATTTATGACGGATTTCCTTTCGTCAAATCTACCGACGAAGGGTGAATTGCCAGTTGTTGTGAAATTAATCAAACACAAGGTGCGATAGCGTCGCGTGGAATCACAACATGGTGTACAGTAACGTTGACACGTTCCATTTCCGGTGTTTATTGGTTACACGCGTATTTCGTGATTCTTCGATAGCTTCGCGATAGTGGAAAACAGTATCTGCGCGAAAAATTTGCACAAAAATTGCTGAATAATGTAAATTGGAAGCGACGCAATAAAGATATAAATAAAATCAAATCTTTGATAAGCAAATTTTTGCTATCTACACTTCTTCTTCAAATTTTTATTTTAAACTTAAAGTAAATTTTACAAAACGAGCAAAATAATGAAAAAGCAAGTTTTTACCGATTAATAGATTTATTTTCAACTATCATTTCAAGAATATAATTACATTTGTAGAAATATACGAGTTTTATTAAGGCTATTCAACATGAGAAAGCAAATATATAATCGAGACTGGAGTGTGAGACCAAGGGGAAAGCCCGATACACAATACCATAATTCGTCACTTCAGTTACATAACAAAAGAAATTACGCGAGTCCGACTCGAGAAAGGAATCGTCGAAATTCGATATATCCAGGTAATCGGTCTGTCACGGAGGTCGCCAGGTGAGAATCCAGCGCGGAGGAATCAGAAGCGTCGCGGGGCCGGCGGCGACTCGGATGGGGTGAACTAGTAGTCGGGGGTAGAAGTTTCGCACCGCCCTCTAATTTTCCAACCAATGGAGTCGAGCTGTACGTCGCGACGACCAATCGCAGCGTAGTGGCCGTACCGTACCTAATCATTGCGCGATTCTACTGCCGAAATAAAAGAGAAGGCCGACCAAGAGATCAAGGAGGGAAAAGGAGAGAAGAGAGAGAGAGATGGAAGAAGAAGAGAACGGGAAAGAGAGAGATAGAACGATATCGGCAACTCCATCGTCAGCATTGCCACAAGGCGGCCGCACGACCACAATTCAACGACGGAATTGCCAGCGGGACGACGGCTATCGCACCGCGAACGCGACGACCGTGATCACCTTACTAACTTGGTGACTTGGTCACTCAGTGAGATAGTCTGCCGCGGTCAAAGGCATCCTCCCGAGGAGTATCGGTTATGTAATCGGTTGTTTGTTCGCGCGATTGCCTGTTGGTTGCTTCATAATATCACTGTTCTCCAGCATAAAAACGGGGATGATTGCGGGACACTTGAGGCTACAAATAATCTCAAGGATCTGTCAGTGCATTGGTACCACGCTGTGATGTGTTTAAGAAGAACGTACAAATACATTCTTTCTTTCCTTATAGTGCATTCGATGCTTTCGCTACGGATGATCTATCGTTAATCACAAAGTGGTTAGTCACAAAGATTAAGAACTCAGGCAGTGGTATTTAAAGAATGTGTACCTGATGGCGAATAAACGAACTGATAATTGGTATCTTTTTTGGAAAAGCCTTCTCGGAGAATTATTGTGGATGTGAGAAGTATTCCATTACATAATTTATTACGAACAGACGCCGACATTAAAGAATTTAAACTTGATTTCAGACGCCGTCGGAACTCAAGTTCAAAGTTATTTGCTTACAACGCGGTAATCAAACACGATTTTGGAGAACAAATAAATAAATTATATACGTGAAGGAAATTTTTGAAATTATTCTTAAAGAACAAGTGATTTTTATTTATAGAATTATATTTGTTTAAGCAAATATTTAAAAAAAAAATTATATTAAAAACTGAATAATAGTCACCAGAATGATTAAAAAATAATTACGAATTCGAGCTATTCTTCTGCGATAAAGTGTACAGACCATCGAATGTATCGGTGAAAGTGTACAGTGATTGTACTTAGAAAAAAAATTTTTTTTTTTCATAATTAAAATTTGCGAACAATTTTTAAAACAGTGACTTGAAGTATGTTACAGCTTCATTTGAGTAAGTCTTGATGAATGGAAATGGAGTCGGGCATCGACATGAATGAAACGCGCGTGATTAAACAACCGTCGCGTTGACTCGAACGTGCGAATAACGGATGCTTACTTTCGTCATCAGTTATTCATCCGGTCGATCTATAAGACATATTGATACTACGACCGTGTTCCAATTTGCCGAATGGCAAAAGCGGGAAAATAAGTTCCTCATTGGCTTTAATTTTCCCAAACTAACAATTTCACGATAAAAATTCTGCAGGCGATAGAAAATTCAGAGGTAAGAATGTATAAGCAACGAACAAACATTTATTGAAGATGAAATATCTATATAATAAAATAAATTAAATATATTATGCTCAAAATTAAATTTATTTAAATGTAAATTTTTCGCGTATAATTAAGACAAGTTGCGTAACGAGTTATTAATTTTTATATTTAGCAATTCGTAATTCGGTTTGTAATTCAAGATGCGTGATCTTTGAATTAATTTTAATAAGGAATCACATCTTCAAAAATATTTCGCGCTTAGGACCGGCGAATGAGCACGGAATCTTGTTTGCTGTCCGACACCTGCATGGATTCATGAGAGGCACGCAGTCACCAGCCAAGGATGTCGGATAGTTCAGATCAGCTGTCATCACCGAACAGCGACTGTAATAGTCAAATGGGCGTCGTGCATCGCAATGCAACTGCGCAATATAGTAACGCATCGTCAATGTCCGGTCTCGGGCTGACTCATCATCCCCAAAATTTAACGCCAACATCGAATGGCAGTCCTCAGTATTCGCAGGAGATTTCGACCTGCAACTCTGCCAGCGTAAACACCAACATTAGTAATATCAGCAGTCTCCCCCTTAGCAGCAGTAATTTCACACCTGAACAGATATCTTGCATGTGCGAGGCACTGTCGCAAAGTCAAGACATTGAGAAATTATCCAGGTAATTTTAAAGAGAGCGTGCTTTAATTCATTATTTATTTATTCAAAAATTATGTGCGTAAGATTTTTAACAAATTCTGTTCTTGCGTTATAAAATTCTAAAATTATACAAAATTATATTTGTGTAAAATCTACTTAAAAAAAAAACCTACGTTGATACCAGATTTCTTTGGTCCTTACCGCCTGGAGAACTGTTGCGCGGAGGCGAGAGTGTGCTAATGGCGCGTGCCGCTGTTGCCTTTCACCGCGGAGCCTATCACGAGCTTTACTCAATCCTGGAGAGCCACCCTTTCTCGCCACGTCGACATCCTGAACTCCAACAGATGTGGTTTAAGTCGCATTATCGCGAAGCTGAAAAAATCCGCGGTCGACCATTGGGCGCCGTGGACAAGTATCGGCTGCGCAAGAAGTATCCACTACCAAAGACGATCTGGGACGGCGAGGAGACCGTGTACTGCTTCAAGGAGCGATCGAGGAACGCTTTGAAAGAGAGTTATATGAGGAACCGATATCCTACGCCGGACGAGAAGAAGAATCTCGCGAAGAAAACTGGCCTGACGCTGACTCAGGTGTCCAATTGGTTCAAGAATCGTCGACAGCGTGATCGTACGCCACAAACGAGAACGTGAGTCTTTTGTATATTAATAAATTTATACAAATCTTTAAAAATGTTCAAAATTAAAAGAGAACACTTAAATTGCAAATATATTTTAATACGCGCGGATGATTACATAGAACTGCTTAATTCGATTTTTTTCCTTTTGTACAAATATTTCTTTTGAAAGACTTATTAAAAATAAGTAGATAAAGAAATACATGTCGGGAAAATGAGAATCGGACGCAGTTAATAAATAAATTTGTAATTGATTATAATAATAGATTTAAATGCGCCCAACTAACTATGTTTGACTATCTTTTGCCTGATAATTTCTTAATTTAATTCTCCTTTTGTGCATCAAGAATTAACCAGACTAACGAATATATAAAATTGTTTTTGTTTATACTGGTCAGTTGCAGTGTTCCCTTTCGTAATTAGGATTGCTATTTGTTTTTTTCGGACGTCTTTTTTTCTTTGTTAAGACTTCCATAAAGGTCCGAAGGGAATAATTATATATTTCCTCGAGGGGAATAATTATAAACGGTAATTATTTGAACATTGAAAAAAATTTCTGTTGTTGGTGTGTTGAAAATGGGCAAATCAGAGTTTTCGTCTCGGTAGTCTAAAGACTCAGGACGTTCGCACGAGATCCGGATTCGACTCCTGGCCGAGGCAATATTTTTCGCAATAAGTTTATTACAGTTTTTTTAAGATTAATTTAGGAAATTTGGGAGGATTATTAATATTTCAAATTGATTGCGTTGAAAGTCCGACAACCATATCGGCACGTAATTATCATTTCCGAAATTAATTCATTTATATGAATATATATTAGTTCAACATCTCAACATTCAGATCGTAGTAGCGCTTCGTATTTAAAATAATGTTATTTAACATAAACGGTTTTGTTTCCAATCTTATTGTTTTCTTTTAATAAATTAAAATTATTTGATTAAATTTATTTGAATCCTAGTTGAGATAATCGGAATTCTAGGTGATATAATATTTCTGGTAAAATTTACTAATATTCTTATTTTTATCAGAATAATTATATCAATCAGAATTCTAGTTACCTCAACTAGAATTCTAATAGATTTAACCAGAGAATTCTGATTCGTCCATGAAAAAAATGGCTACGTTTGCCACGATCAAAAGTCATCCATCAATACATTTTTTTTGGATATAAAAACTATAGTACGAGTGTGATAACCACAAGATTGGAATGATTATGGCTGTAAAGATATATCCATTTTATGCTTATCACAACCAAATATATTGATGGGCGAAAATTATTATTATTTTCGGTTGTGGCAACCGTGATATTTTTTGTGTCCATTTTTCACCAGAATTACTATTTAATTCAACCGGACCATTTTTTTTAATGCACCTTTGGAAAGTCCTTCAAAATTCTTTAAATGACCATACAAAAGGACAATATTGTACAAAAAAAAAAGATATGACAACCATATGACATGGACGTCCATTCATATGCCATACAATAATCGTATTGTAGGAATTAATCAGAGCAGAAAATTTTTGACCATTCTTGACCATTCTAAATTAGCTAATTCCTAATAGTCTTACGATTACTGTTACAGAGCTATACTAAGACTTTCAGACAACTTCCTGTTCTGTTTTTGATATTTTTTACATAATAATGAAAAAAATATATTTTTACGTAACAAAAAGGACATTTCTTAAGGGTCTGCCTATTCTTTTTCCTTAGAAATCAACAAGTATCCTCAATTCTGCACATGTGTTCTTTTGTCCCAAATTGCCCCAGGAAATCATAAGTCATTCCACATTAAGACCTTTGAATAGGGATCCGTTAAATCACAAGTCAGAAGCGAGAAACTGAATGACATGTTAATTTTTATTATAATACGTATTTGTAAATAAAGACAATGAATAAAATGAAATAATGAAATCGCTTTAAAACATTTGTAAACATAGACAAAACTATGCTTATCCCACCTGACAGTCAGTAAATAATTTTAAAAAGAGATAAAAGGCACGTGTAAGTGAAAATAGGCTACGCATGCGCATTGAATGAAAACACTTCGCGTGCCTTTCATTACTTTTTTACGATTATTTACTGACAGTTAAGGATAATATGTATAGTTCTTTTATTTTACAAATGTTTTAAAATGATTTCATCATTTTGTTTTATTCAAATTGTCTTTATTTACAATTAGCACTTAACAAAAATTTACATATCGCTGATTCAGTATAGCTGCGATAACGAGCTTAGAAGCTTTAAGAGGACTTTTCGATTATATTTTAAACAAAACTTCTTTCTATTTTTATATAAAATGTAAACCAAGAGTATCATAAATACACACACCCACACACAAAGTTTAAAAGTAATATAACTAGGGGGGAGGAATTCTATTTTTAAAGAGTTAAAAAAGTTGATATTATAAAATTATTTTTAATCTAAATTATTAAAAATAATTTTATGTTTTATAATGACTGCGAAAATTATATTGTTTGGAATATTATTATACGTATCAGTAAATACGAATACATATATAAATTGTGATAAGGATTACATTACAAAAGAATTTATTACTAAACTTAGTATTTGAGGAAACATTAAAATGAGGTATTTTTCTTTGTAGTTTTCTTCTCATAGTTTAATTAGATTATTTTATGTACAAATTTTTACGTTTTACTTAGTATAGAAACATTTACCATATCATAATCATAGAAGCATTTACTATACTCGATATATTAATCGAGCGATGATATAATTGTCAGACATTCTTCGGAGAGGTAGCATTGCTCGTTCTCTTTTCTCTCGGGAGATTATCTAATGCTCGTATGCTTATCTAATTAATGTCTGCATCGTGTTGACGTCCTTTGTGACGATTATGAATAGGGAGATAAGGTCTGGCAGCTCTATACGTAACACTGGGGTTGTTATGTTACGCGTGAGGTTCATTGGTAAATGATACACTCGGAAGAAAAGCGGTGGGTGAGACGTAGAGAAAAAAACGTTGATGGAGTCACGCATAGATAATGCTGGACGCGTGTTCAGCCGTTTATTGACATAACAGGGGCCGCAAATTACGATAAGATCAGGCAACGTAAGCTTAATCTCTCGATCGAGACGTCGAGATCGAGAGCAAAATTCTCGAAGCGACGCATGAAATCCGTCGGATTTACTTTACAATACGAAAAATCAGAGACCGCATCTAATTAAACTCACAACTTAACATTACGTAAATAATAACAGTATATTTATAAATTACATGAATAAGGAAACATTAAATTATTTTTAAAATATATTAGTCCGCACGCACACACACAATTAATATAATTAGGAAAAACATCAAAACAACATAAGAAGTTGCATTTCAAGAAAAAATAATTTTAGCGCATTATGTACATTTCCAATTTGTAAAATTGGATATGTATATAAATTCTTATAAAAATATTTAAGCACTAAGATTCAGCTCAGATCGACAAAGTTCTCGTTACTCAGGGTATATTTACATTTGCGGTCTTAAGATACTATTTAATATAATTTTTTATTTATAAAAAGACATACATTTGAATTATAATTAATATAAATAATATCAATAAATATAATAGTAATAAATATCCCAATAACTGAATATGCCAACGATTGAAAAATTGATAATATATTTGTACATAATTATTATTTGTCAATAATAGTAAATTAGAAAGCTATTAAATACTTACATCAAAATAAATAATAAAATATATATAATTTTTTCTTGCAAATTATTGCGAAAAATATTCTCTTCAAATTTCGTAGAAGAGACATTTATAATTTTATTAATTTTCTTACCATCTTGAATAAAACATAGTATCTCTGACATTTTTTTAATTTTTGCAATATATTTTCAAAATATTGTACTGTATTTATTCAAACATGCAGTATGTTTTTTGATTGTAGAAAAACTGAAAATTAAATTTTGAAAATTTATTTTATTAAAAATTGGGTTAATGCACTATCAATGAAATTTCTTCTGCTTTTTTTTTAAATTTATATGATAATATCGATAGTTTTCAATTACTGACAAGTTTTACATGAACATTAATTCTTTTTATGAGAGAGATGCCACTACATTAATAATCAATAATAATTAATACCTAACTGATCATGACTTCTTAATAATTCAATCACTAAAACATTTATCTTATATACCTACATATGTTGTATCATTTCCCAAATTTTAATATATAATTTTTTATAATAATTTTTACGGAGAATATCTTTCTTATAGAACTATATTATCTTTTATATACGTGACGTACTTTTTTTATTTTTCTCAACAAAATGTTCGTAAAATTAGTTTTCCTAGAAGATATATATCCCAAAATATTTAATTAACTTAAACTAATTACTAATCAGCTAAAATGGTAAACTGTATATATATTTCTCAAGCGTTTTGAGATGGGAGGGACGAAATTGGTGCTCCTCAGAATGGGTCCGTCAGAACGGAGAGGCCCGGCAGAGAGCCGTGACCGCGACTCTCCGTCGTAGCCATAACAACGCTGCGTTCGCTCTCTGGTCCGTTCCTTTCTTCGAGCGCACGTAGAAACTGCGTATAACGCGTACCGCCAGAAATTCATGCGAGCACGCACACCACGTCCCTCACGCTCAAGAAATATATGCGTGGTGTCGCCATCGCTCCCGCGTCAACAGATATTTGGTCAAGTCCACCCGCACTAATCAATCTCGCTGGTGTTCGTTACACTCATTTATCCTCATTTTTTTCATTTTGAGCAATTAGTGTGCATGTTTTTTTTACACAAAAACTAACATTTTTTTATACAGACAAACGTTCAGACAAGAAAAGATATTGTAGATTTTCTAGTGAACGAGTTTCTTATACGATAACGTAAAAATTTCAATTTTATTTAAATGAATATCAAACGAATTTTGACTAACGTTGTAAGGAATATCGTTTAAAGAGAAATAGTATAAAAAAACAAACAGAATTTATTATTGGACATGTGTTTATTTAAAGAATTACTAAACTAAAAAAGTGTTCAAAAGTTATAATTTGTCTCACAAGACAAGAGTAATAACAGTAATTTATACTATAATAATTTGATGATATTTTAATTAATATTTAACTATTGATGTTAAATAATTTTGTGATGTTTTAATTAATATTTAATAGCCATATCTTTCGAAGTAACAGCGATATAACGACAAGCCAAATTCAATTAAACGCGTAATATAATTCCCAGACAGCACACAACATTTATAAAATATTTACAAAATGTTTGTCAAACTTATTTTTAATATTTTGTAAATATTTTTGTGGTCTTAGATTGCACAGGTCATAATAAGTATTTATTATAAATATTATAAAATATTTATCGTACATATTATAGTAAGTGTTATAAAAATACTTAACGAGACATTATAATCCAAATAAAAAATATTTACTAAAAATATTTATTTATACTTATCATAAATATTGTATAAAATATTTAATCTACGTTCTAATAATGTTTTCGAATTAAGCTTATATAAAATATGTATAAAATATTTTATACATATTTTTCAAAAAATAAATAATAATAAATATTTATGAATATTTATTATAAATATTCTGTGCTGTCTGAGCTATGTGATTCCATCCTTCCGTTAAAATGTCTAATAATTCAGTCTTGTTTGAATCTATATATTTGCGATTTCGACGCTTGAATTCTCTCCAGAAATGCTCAATTGAATTTAATCTTAAAATGTCATAAGTCAATCACAGAGCAGTGTCTTGTGACATTTAGTACTTATGTTGTCTATGACAATTAGTATTTGACATTATTTAAGACGATCTTAAAATAAGAACTTATGTCAACCTGAAACTTTTATATTATTTGAAAGCAATTCTTTGATTGTCTTTGAAGCATATTTAGGATTATTATCGTGCTAAAGTATTCAATTCTGCAGCATTTTTTTCAACATGTATTATAAATCAGTTTTTAAGATATCTTTGTACAAAACAATATTTATAGTATCTTTGATTTTTGCATAAATGAAATAACTTTTTCAACTAGTTTAGTAATTCTTTAAATAAATACATATTCAATAGGTAATAAATTACGTGTGTTCCTTCTATTCTATTATTTTTTGATATACTCAGTGATTTAAATAATTATCTAGATAAAGAAATTGCTTTATCTTATTTTTAGAATTATTAGAATATGTATTACCTCCATCTTTATCTTAAATAAAAGAATGTTATATCTTTTTTAAATCATCTTAATGTGTAGCAAGTAGTGTATACTCCTCAGTGTAGGATTTTAAAACATCTCTTATTTTGTAAACCACATATTTATGTTTAGTGTTAGATCAATGCTGTCCAAGACTTGTATTTCTGAGCATTGGCTTGATATGCGTTAGTATTATTTCCTTTTATCTATATCATTAAAAAAAAAAAGAATTTTCAATATTGAAGACTTTTATGTATTAAAAATTTTAATCTAAAAAATTAAATTCTTACTTTTTATCCACATGTCAAAAAGATTTTCTACAATTATAATATACATATTTTGCAATTGAAGCATTTAATTGGACAACAGATACATATATGTGTATGTACCATGCAATCATTTATCAGAAGAAAAATTTTAAAAATTCTAATTTTTAAGAAATAAAGATTTATACTGTAATTGAAAATATGAACATGTATGTTGTTTCTATATACTCTAAATTATTTTACTTGAAAGCGATATTGTCCTAAAATTATCTAAATAAAACTTATAATATTTCTTTTATCTAAATAAATTAAAAATGGAATTATCTTTGTATCTTATCTAACATAAGATATATTTACGTGTAATTTATTTTATCTTCATCTAGATAATTTTTAGTTATCTAAGAGCTACATTGGACATATTCTTACATATAATACTAGTCAAAATTCCTTCGGTCTTTCTGTTTTTGAAATAAAATATAAACAATTCTAGCCAAAGAACTTTTTCCATCGAACATCCAGATTTTGAAAATAAAGCAAAATAAAAAACAATTTGTTAATTTAAGAATTTTAAACGTGATTTAATAAACATTACGAGGGTTATCCGGAAAGTAAGGTTACAAGATTTTTTAAAAATACAATATATATTTTAATGCATATATTTTAATGAAACTTACAGGGATTATAGTACGGGTATTACATTATTTTTCCACATAATCACCATTTACTTCAATACATTTTGTCAACCATGGGACGAGTTTTTTTATTCCTGTTTCGTAGAAATCTTCCGCCGCTTCTTTTAGCCAGTTCTGCATTTCGATTTTCACCTCGTTGTCATCACAAAAGTGTTTTTCACAAATGTTCTTTCAATTTAGTGAAGAAATGATAGTCGCTAGGTATGAGATCGGGACTGTGAGAGGAGTGATTTAAAACATCCCAACCAAATGAGATCAACAACTCTTGCGTTGCACAAGCAGTATGCGGATGAGCATTGTCATGAAGGAGACAGACTCTCTTCATCGGCATCCTATGGCGTTTGTTTTATATGACTCTGCGAAGTTTTCTGAGGGTCTCACAGTATCTTGCAGCATTAATTATCTCATCTTTCTGCAAAAATTCAGGCAGAACTCCTTTTCTATCCCAGAAAAACTGTTGCCATGATTTTTTAAACTGATTGCTGAATTTTGAATCTTTTTGCTGAAGGAGAATGGCGCCACTACATTGATTGCCATGGTGGAAAACACTTTTGCAATGACGACGAGATAAAAATCGAAGTGCAGAACTGACTAAAAGAGGTGGCGGGAGATCTCTATGAAACAAGAATAAAAAAAATCGTTCCATGATTGACGAAATGTATTGAAGTAAATGATGATTATGTGGAAAAATAATATAATCCCTGTAAGTTTCATTAAAATATATGCATATTTGTTTTTTTTTTAAATCTTATAACCTTTCCGGATAACCCTCGTTAACTTCTCATTCTTACTTTTGTAGACTTACTTTCGTAGAACTTTTGACCACCTCTGATTTTCTGTTAAAGAGAAAAAGAGAGATTTCAGCTGTTTGAATTTCAACTCAAACAGAAAAATCTTTATTTGACTACTTAAATGTTAAAGACTTACTAGAAGTAGTATTGAAATAATGCAAGGCTCTTCGGGGGTCTTAAGATAATATCAAATTACGAAATGTAAAAGACTGTGAACAATCGAATGATATAAAGAAATGAAGTGTCTTGCGGTTTTAAGAAAGACATCTGGGAACGAACTCAGAGGGCGGTCTATTAGATGCTTCGAAACCAATAGGAAGAAAGAATTTTACTGACCAATCCAAAAATGCTTCGATATTTTGAAATTGTATTGCTGAGAATGGTTCCAAAGTGAACCGAACCGTACTTTTTGGAATAAATATTTAAGATTACATTTTGTGTATTAACTATCACGTTGATTCTTATTTGCCCTGGTTTTTTTGAATTTTTTTGTTATGAAGAAAATATTAAATATAAAAAAAATTTTTAATGTAACTTTTTTAATTCTCATCACGCTAAATCATACACATTTTTAAATTCAAGTGAGATCGTTTGATAATATTCTCGACATTCAGCTCTCCTCTTCCTTGCTTTCAAGAAAACAATTCTTTTCTTGGTGGCAGAAGACCAAGTTGAACTTCCTCCCCTTTTCTCGTCCTTAACGTTCTCCTGCCTCTCGCCAAAGGCCCTAGGAAAAGGAAACGCGACGCCCCATTACCGTTTTATGACGCAGCTTCGGTTACATCTCCCGTTTCACCATTGAGCTGTTCGCACTACCAATAGTTTACTACATAAAGGCCACGGCCGGCCCTTCGCCGCTACCTCGATTTATCTTCGCGTGTGCCGCGCAAGAACGAGGACGCGCCTTCTTCCTCGTTAGATCGAAGAATAGTTGCTACCAAGAACTGTGGAAAAACACATCACAGTTAGCACTAAATACGATTATGGCTGTGTTTCAAAATTCACTAAAAATCTATAATTTACGTAACGTATATTACACATTTTCAGCACTGACAGTGAATTTTGGAACACAGCCTATATCTTCGTTATTGATTCAATTTTCTCTCATGCTCATTTACCATAAACACAGTTTAATATTGAGTTTTTAAGTTAATATTAATTAATTTAATACAAAATTGCTTTGTCCACGGAATTCGCGCACGATTTGATCTTTTATACTTATACATTCCTAAAACTTTTCTATAAATCACTTAGAAATGAGATTAAGTAAGATTAATCAAAATGTTCAAGTCTTCCGAGTTATACGCTCGTCTATTACTTCGTAACGTAGGCGACGTTAATAATCTCCTCGAAATATTATCGGCAAACTCTCTAAACAAGTCCTAAAATTTCCCTCTCTTCCATCCATCCCATAGTCTAGACTCTCATTCGTCAGGACGGAGAAAGGGACCCCAAGACGTGGAACGTTGGGGTACATGTAGGGCGTATTCCTTTAAATCCGGACCTTGAGGCAAGACTATAAAAATGCACGGTCCGACGTTCGCGTTAGACAGAGAACACGGTATAGGGAGAGAGTGTTCCGTGCACAACCAAACCATGGGCGGAGCGGTCAACGCACATCACGTACATGGACTATGTGTATGTCTCACATGAATATGCGCTCTCACATATAGCTTTCGCGGTTTATTTTCACGGCGGCAACACCGTAGAACAATACCCAATAGAATAAGTGGGACCTCCGTATCGGGACCTTTGTGCTTCTCCTTCTGTTGAATTTAAAAATCTTCGTATAAGGAGACAAAAATTTTCAAAAAGAAAACATATATGTATATGTTTCGCCTGAATGTATATAGAGTATTTTAAACTTTTTGATACTCTGTTTGTGGGCAGATAGACTAGTTGAGTCGAAAAGTCCTCTATCATTTTCGTAATAGTTAAGATATGAGATGTTAATTTCTAAAGATTGTCGAATAAACAGATAAAATCGATGCATAAGACAACTTCAAGATTTAGAATTTAGAACTCTTTATGAAATATTTTAAAGTTTTCTTAAAGGTTTCTTAAAGAACTCTTAAAGATATTTTAAAGATTTCTTAAAGGTTTCTTAAAGATATTTTAATTTTTATTTATTTATTATTCTCTCACGAATTTACATCTTGCAGAATTTATTATATTCATATTTTGATGTAATAATGTAATGGCATATCGTTAATCTGAGTTCAAAATAAAAATTCTAAACTCGGAGTTTGAATATTCAGCGAAATACTATAGAGACGATAAAGATAAAATGCAATAATTTAACTTAAAATGTTAAATATTAAAAGGCTTTGATTCAAATCTAAATAAAATCAATCAAGACCAAAGGAGTTCAATCAAACGCAAGTTGTTTATGAAGTGGAAATACATTTAATCATAATAAAATTTAAAGAATAATAGAGAGGATGTTTTCAAGATTTTATACTGGACAATAGTTTAACGATGTTCTCTCTATTGATAACAGTTTTGATTTCATAATTAATTATTGGAGTACACGATTAACTCTGGAATGGCACACTTATTTTCAGCACCTTTAAACGGCATATATATGTCCGATTTTAAGACTTAAAATGCTTGAAAAATTCTATAAAAATTCACACATGTTCTTTAAGGTGTTTACTAAATTACTGCTATATAGACATTGAAAAAAAAATTTAGAAAAATTATGAAAATTATTTTCTGCACCAGAAAATAAGAACTATTAGAAATGACATGGACACAAATGATTCATGTGACGTTCGAGGCAACGATTAATTGTATTTTACATTGAAGAGGATTCAATCCTTAGAATCGAAACATCTGTATCTTAAGATTTAATATATGTGTACCTTGACACCCGAACATTTTGTGGTTCACATTCACTGGCGAATTCAAGAGAGAAGCCATGAGGACCATGGCCCTTCCTTGAGTGCATTCCAAAACTCGACTCTATAACTCAACTACGAGTATTTTTTATTCTTGTTCAACATTCGGTGAACAATAAAAAGATAAAATGATACTTGGGAACACTTGACAGAGTCGAATTTTGGAACGCACCCCTTGGAATCTTCTTTTTTTTTAAATGTTTTGTAGTAAAATATTATATATATTTTTAATATTTTTAATATTTTTAAAATGCATAATCATAATTTTGATATTCCAAAAATATTTTATTAATTTAAGAAACTTATAGATTCTTACGGCTTATTGTTCTATTATAGATATTGTGTTATGCAGCCAATGCAATGTTATGCGAAAGTCTAATAAGTCTAGTACTAATTGCAAGACACTACTTAAAATATTATTGTGTCTGCCGAATAAAGTGCCGTTTCTGTTGAACAAAGTTTTTCAACCCTTTGGCATTTAAAAATCTGATTAAGAGATCGTATGAATAAAGAGGGACTTTTGGAATTTACGTTGTTACATGTATATAGAGATTATTAAAGAAACAGTATTGAATGGGTTTGCCAGAAATAAAAAGTGTAAATTTATTGTAAGATGTTATGCCGATATGGTATTCTCTTTTGCTGATATAATTTTAAATAAAATGCTTTCTGAATTAAATATTTACATAATACTTTTTCAATGTAATGCTGATAATAATTTAAATAGTATATCTTTTCGTATTTGATTTTAAAAAATTTTGCTTGTTTCGCGCAAATTTAGTATAATAAGAATGATGCAAAACAATTAAATTTTCTCTTTTTTTATTATTCGTTCGTAACAGTTACAAATGTTTAAATTCGTCAATGCTCGCTTTATTTTATTTCAATTGATTCATTCTTTGATGCCTTTCCTCAATATATGATTAATTTAAAGATATCTTAAAATTGTTTTATGCATCGATTTTAAACATTCTGCTTATTGAGTAACTAAAAAGAAAACAAAGAATTCCGAAAATTGTAAAATGATACAGGACTTTTTAACTCAGTTTAGGGTCTATTCACGAACAATAGGCTGCTTCCCATTTGATGACACAAGTGTCGTTCTATTCTTGTTGACATACAGTGAGTGACAAAAGTTAGAACAACACTTAATTGTGTCGACTTGTCATCAAATGGAAAACATTCAATGTATCAAAAAGAGACATTGTGTATACATTGATCCTAGCTTTTTTAAAAGTCATTTGAAAGTCAATAATTTTTTTCTACCTGTTTTCTGCCTTTTTTACGCTCTTAAGACAATGGATGCCTTTCAATAGGAAACACACATATTATATTATTACATCCTTATTGTTCGTCAAAAATAAGATGATCATTGTGTTGTACTGAGTCGCTTGTTAGAAAGCATTCATCAATATCCACATGTACGTTCGAAAATCCAGAATGTTTTTATATAGCCATAAAAAAAGATTTATGGAGGGTCATTTCATTATGAGGGTCAACTATTGTGTATTTATTTTTTGTCACATATTATTATTTGGGTTTCTTTTCTTTTAAAATAATTAATTTCATTTACATATGGTTGACCACTGATTTTCCT